>RJWT010002564.1:0-40341 GCA_004365215.1 Cuniculus paca | reverse complement strand
TTCTGGCACAGACTGTTCAACTTCTGCCTGGGACTCTTCAGCCTGCGTCGTAGGCTCTTCAGTCTTCGTCTTAAGAGTCTTCAGCCTTCATTGTACTCTTTAGTGTTCTGTCGTAGACCCATCGGCCTTCTGACACGGACTTGCACAGGACACTGCAGTAAGCTCCAGCCCTCGGGCTGGACCCCCTTTAACCTCCAGCACGCAGACACCCTCTGCACACTCCCTCCTTCAACTTTGTGGCTGACCACTGTAAGCCAATCTTGCAATTTCTTATACAGTTGTCTATCTTGTGTTATATCTGTTTGTCTAGTAAACACTGACTGATACACTCAGATTGAAACCAGCAAAAGATAAAAGATTTTTAAATATTTTTAGTTATTCCACCAATAACTAAAAGTAGATATAACTAAAGTAGATTTATTCACACAGAACACAGGGGGAGTAAGCAGTATGATCAGTGAATACTAGCTTACAATTACATCAACAAAGACCATCAATGTGTTTTATGCTGTTTGTCATAAAATTGAAATAAATACACAACTTAGCACCTGTTTTTTGTTGTTTTTTTGTAACAGAATCTGAGGTTTTTAAATTCCCTAAACAACAAAATGCACAATAAAAGCATAACACCAAAAATCTCACCTTGTGGATTAGAATTCAATGTACATTTTTTTCTATTTGTAATTTTCTTGTCTATCATCCTTGGATCCAAATTAGACTGCCCTGGCACCATGCCAGAAGATGGGTTTCCAAATTAAAATGCCACACAGCTTCTACTTGCAGTGCTATTGATGATACGAACACCAAATCTTGGCAGTGCTGCAGTAAAAGGCAGGTGACAGACACACTTCCTCTTCCAGCCGAATGATTTAAATACACACACACACACATTATATTAAATACCACTTGAAAGAATTAGATGCACACTAGCCATCGATGAGTGGGGGAGAACAGGTAGCAGAGAAAGATCACATCTACTAAAAATATTTTGAGTCATTGGCATTAAGATGGTGCAGTTTTCATTTTATTCTGTAAAATAAGTTTTATGTAGTTAAATACTCCACTTTTCAGAAAGGTGCTACAGTGGTTAATCTTATAAATGTAGACGTATTTTCTTTAATTGTGAATTAAGTTTCTACACTAGTATAGCGATAAAAAAATCTTGTGGGACAATGCCACATTCCAAACAAAGGTTAAATCAGATATCAAGAGAAAATAAAGTAAAACATTGATATGTGCTTTAGGTATCAAGAACTGCAAAAGGGGAATATCATAGTCTGGTATTTCACATTTTAAAAAATAATAAAATATATTTTTAGAATGATCAAATCAACAAGAGAATTCCAATATCAGAACAGCTTTGTAACAAAAAGATATTTTAAAAACATCCATTCTTTTGATCAGTCTATATAATGAATATTTTATTTGACATTAAAATCTATTTCTATGTCTTAGAATTTTAAGAAAAGCTATCATGTACAAGTACACATTCTCATACTGACATAAATCCACTAAAATTATTGTGGAACAGATTTGTACTATAAATACATAGTCAAACTATATGGATATTTATCGTGCACATCAATAGTGAGAAGGTGGCCTATTTCCTTGGGTACATCACCACATACCTTGACGACAACATAAATGTAAAAACAAAACCTTCTCAGGGAATCTCAGGAATGTTTATTAGAGTAGAAAAACAAAAAAGGTTATTATTGGTATTTCAGCCCTGAGAAAATGGGTTATTTTGGCAGCATCTTTACTTTTATTTTATTACCATATCTACTATTAATATCATTATTATTTAATACTTTATTTTATTTTATTAACACAAAAGTGTACAACTGACCCTGGATCCTAGAATTTGGACTTTCAAAAAATCAGTTTTTAAGATTTGGTACACAATATACAACTACCGTTTTGATAATTCTGGTTCAAATTTCATCTTGTGTATTTTTTATTTTCTATTGAGAACTTCAGAATCATGGAAAAATGTACAAGATCAAATAATACCGTTAATGTTACAACAACAGTATGAATACTGACTCGCGTACTAATTTTTACATTGTGGAAAATCACTGAGGTTCCTTCCCCTTGATTTCACTTCTAGCTTGCTTGAAGTTATATTTTTAATGCACACAAAGATAGTAGAGGAATGTTGCCTCACAATCCTTACAGGAACCACCAAAAATTTTTATTGATGGTGATTCCTGAAAATGGAATAAATGAGGAAGCAGCCCCAAAATTGTGGTAATTAAACCCGATATCACCCAGAGTGAATGAAATTTAATCCCACAAAGGAAATCCTAGGAAAAGATGCAAAATACATGCCTCAAATTTTTCCAATCCAAGTTGCAAAGGAGTTGTAATGTTTACCCACTAGCTCCCAAAATCCATTCATTAAAAGACTGTTGAGAGAAGGCGTAAACTCTTTCGCGCTTGGAACTCGGCCGTACATGTTGGCCCCACTCCATGCAGCTCCCTTGGAAAATGATCCATTAAATTTAGGTGTGCAGTTTTTGTTCACTGGAATGTGGTTTGGATACACTAAAATGTCCAAGCAATACAGGACTACTGACATCTCTACCAATGTTTTTCTTTCAAATAGAATAAAAATATCCTTATTTTTTTTTCTTTTTCTTGGTCTTTGCCACTCTTTCATTCTTGAGAGAAATCACAAAATTTAGAAATTACATCTGAAGATGGTCCAGTTTAATTTTCTAAACTTGAAAGTATGAAATTCATAACATTTATTCTCCATTATACACTAAATAAAGAACAGATAGCATAATTTCATAGTTTTTTTCTTATGGAGTCTAAGACTCCATATTCATATTCAAAACACATAGCCCAGTGAATCTTACCCAGTTTACAATAAATGTCTCCGTCCAAGATCTTGAAAACATGTGGCTAAATTAATGAGAAAAAAAATTAAACACCTCCATAACTTTTCTTTACAATATCATTTTTATAGTATTATTTCCAATTTGAAAATCTACAAACGTTTGAGTGTACAATTTTTGTACTGGGAGAGTGCCTACATCCCTGTAATAGCCACTTAAATAAAGACATAAAATGTTTCTTTTACCTCAGACAGATTTTCAAACTACATGTAACTCAGTGCTCGTTGGTGGCATGGAGTGTCTTCTTCGTATTGCTTTATTGATCTGTTCTAGGACTTGGTATAAACAGATTTATATTGCATGTACTCCTTTATGTATGACTTCTTTTGCTCAATATTTTGAGATTTGCTGTTATGTATCTTATATTTTGTGCCCTTTTTACTGTCCAAGAGAATACAAGTGAGTATAAATACCAATACTAGTTTCTGTTATCCAGTGGGTTGGAGTCCTGGGTTTGGCTACTGTAAATAGAAGCTACTGTGAATTTTTTAGTGAACATGTTATTCTTCTCTTGGATAATAACTAAGAATGAAATGGCTCAGTCACTTGTCTATTTTTTTAATCAGAACTGCTTTCTGGGCTACCGTCATGCTGTAGAAGTATAAATCTTCCAACTTTGTTGTTTTCAATGTAGCTTTGATTTGAATAAATCTTTCACATCTTTTAAAAAGGATTATCAAATGCCACAAAAAGCTTGCTGAGATATTTACTGCAGTGAAATTTAATCTAAGATTAATTTGGAGAATATTTATATCTTAATAATATTGTTTTATAATTCTTGATATATACTTCTTCATTTATTTAAGTTTTTCAAGTTTTCTTAACAAGGTTTTGTAGCTTTTGGTGAAGTGTTAATACTATTTACAGTCATGAAGTTTTGAGGACTTCATTAATTACATCTCAGAAATTTTGATACATTATAAAAATTTATATTATCATTTGGGCAAAAATATTTCTCAATTTTCCTTGTAATTTTAAATACCTATTGTGGTCTGAGAATAAATGTCATATTCTGGTTAGTTTGGGAGATGGGAGTAACAAGTCTGTTCACTACATCATTTGGTTTATTACTACATGAATAAAGACCTGATGGCTGAGTTCTAAGGCAAATGTCAAAACTGAAAGCTTAATAAGTCTTCACATCTACAAGGGCATAAATTTTTATGCCATATTTTGACCTGTGCTTTTCTATAAGTCTTTTACATTCCTGCAATCACCATAAGAAATCTGTGCTACATACAGCAGACCTATGAATGCTTTCAGTTCAGCCAGTGAGGTGTCACAGTAAATATATTTTTATTATGGCTACTGGCATATCTAGCATATTTTACTTGCATTGCAGCCTTTGTGTATTTCACAGCATCTTGTAGCATTTTGTCCATTCCAATTTCCAACATTCATTGGCTCTGTTGGCATACTGTACAATACATTTCACCACTACCAAGACCTTCACTATGTTTTTGGACCTAATTCTAGCATTGCCTTGTTCCATTTGTTTACATGGCCATTTCATAACATTTCAACAGGTCAAGTATGTGCTCACATTGCTGTTTTTTCTCTATTTGAATCAGGGAGGCTGCCTTCCCTGTGTCTGTATCGCTCAATTCTTGCTCCATGTCACTGTCATAGGAACTTTGGTTCACATGCCCAATGCTAAAGTCATCATCAATATCATCATCATCATCATCATCATCATCATCATCATCGTCATCATCATCATCATCCAGCCACACCACTCTTCTGTTATAAAACCATGTATTTTACCATAATGGATCATCATCATCATTCATGCAAGAGTAATCTGATGCTTCTCTTTTGACCTCCTCCAAAATTTGCAAATCTGGTTTTTCATGTTCCATGGTACTGAATTGAGATACTTCTACCAGAAAAATCAAAAGCAGACTTTTTTTTAACAAATACTGGAGTAGTGTGGGTCTATTGGACTTTGTGATTCTCAGGTAAACATACACAAAACCAGTTAGATGGACCATAAGGTGCTACAAATCCCATTTTACCACTTTTGCACATGTGCACACTCCTTGCTGTTCATCACACCGGGTGGGTAAACACATAGATTGCTTCCTGTATCCCTCTGCAAAAGGTCCTGAGATTCACAGCTAAATACAAAAACACTAAATTATAAATTTACAGTGGAAGAGTAAGGAATGGGTCCACTGGACCCAGTCTTATGTCTTTATGTAGTACTTTTTTTAACCTCAGTCTGTCTTTGTTTTGATTTTTTATTCAATGATAAACTCTGGCATTTAACCACAGTATTTTTATCCATATAATTCTAATGTTATGATAGACATATTGGGGCCATATTGAAATATTGCTGTTTGTTTTATCCTCATCTCTTCTGCAATTTGATCCTGTGCTTCCCACCCCTTTGTCTCTTCATTTGAGGATTGATTGATGGCTTCTGGCATCCCTTCTCTTTAACCAACAGAATTTATGGTACAGTTTTTTTTTTCTGTTCCTGTTTGAAAATATCCTTATCATATCTCATAAAGTATGGTATACTTACATTTCATTTGCTTTGTTAGGTGAGCTCAGAGCGAGGTGGACCTCTCAGATCTGTTGGCGATTGTTACGGCTCGAATCTAGATGTCATCCAAAGCCTCCTGTGCTCATAGTTGGGACTTCTTGGAGTTGGCTGTATCCAGGGTGTATAATAATGGGATGAGGAGCATGTGGTACTAAATTAGCCCACTGATTGGTTTATCTTAGTTCTGTGTGTGCATAATGGAAAGACCCACCATGAGTGTTGGTGGCACCACCCGAAAGACTGGTATCCTAGATGGGATAAAAGGGAAAGGCAGGCTTACTGCTTTTTGCCTTCTGCCTGCCACACCGTGAACTATTTTTCTCTATGATGTCCCTCTGTCATGCATTTCTGCCTTGGAGCCAGCTGGCTATGAACTGAAATCTACAAACTATAAGCTGAAATAAATCTTTCCTTCTTTAACTTGTGTGTATCAGGTATTTTGTCTCAGCAACAAGATGATTAAGACAATGATTGAGAAGAAGCAAATCCAGAGTTAATTTTAGTGAGCATTTTTTCATGCTTTATATTTACTACTGTTTCCTTTTTTGTGTGGACTTCAACTAAATATTTGTTAGATGTTTGATATGATACTTAAGATAATTGAATCTATCAATTTTTCAATAACCTTGCTCTCTAACTATGGTATGGCTGATTTTCATTTATTTATTGGTCTTCAAATTCACTCTTCTGTTCTTTCATTTAACCTATTATTAGAGTCTTTCTTTTTAAATTTCATATACTGATATTTTTCAATTGTTGACTTTCCATTGAGTTCTGTATAGTAATTTTCTGATTTGTTTAAATTCCACATCTCCTAATGCATCTATGTCATATATATTTTATTATGTGTTTACCATAGTTACTGTAATATCCTTGACTGACAAGTCTAACACTGAAATAGTCCGTCGTTCTGTTTTTTGACTCATTTATCCCTTGTTCTTTTTTATTTCCTTTTTTTCTTCTTGGTGTATGTGGCAATTTTGATTCTCTCATCTTTGTCTCACAATTTATGGAATTTTTCAATCAGCCCATTATGTTACTAATGGGTATCTTAATCTTGTGAAAGCACGGGTTTATGCTGTGTAATGAATGATCTATTTTAACTTTTCCCTTAGAGTCTGTCTAACTCAATAAGATCAATGGCAAGCTTTCTTTCCCCACTAGAGAGCATCTGCTGAAATTTCTGCTCAGGACATTCATTCGTTTAACTGTTGTTTTCCCCTGGACTACTTAGTGTGCGCTCCGTTCATGCATTGATCAGAGGTCTGCCAAAGAATGGAGGGATGTCCCATTCAGATTTGAAGACTTCCCTCTTGGCAGCTCCCTCTGACTCCTCAGGTGGTAAAAGTGTAGCTCTCTGCTTCTGCTCTAATCACAGCACATCAATATGGATTTCAGTGAGCACTATTTCTTTTAAGGAGAAAATTCCCTTCCAGTTTCTGCTTGATTTTGGTTACTCCCTGGTGCTTCCAAATAAATGTGTGTGTGTTTGTCCCCAGGTACATGAACATCATATATATATATATATATATATTCTCTACATATATAATTGCCTTTGACAAAAATAGTTAAATACAATCAATGTAAGATTAAGTGGAAGCCAATTTTGTTGCTATTCTTTGTGTGTATTTTGGTTTTAGTTTTGTGTGCTCTATGGGTGTGTGGTTTTTGTAGCACTACCCTAACTGGTGCATTAGGAAAGTTCCATACATGTATGTGTAATCTAACATCTGCTTATCTATTCACATTCACAGAAGTATCAGAATGGGAGAGTTTTGCAATGGAAGGTAATACTGCAATAATAAACAGCTTACATATAAGTGTTGAAGATAAAAAATATAGCAAAAGAGGACCCTACCAAGGATTGACATTTCTAACACAAGAATATTTAGAAGCATTCATCATTTAGGATTCATGCTAAAAATAAATAATATAGCAAATATATTAGAAGTATTACCAGCTCAGCAATGACTTATGTATCCTAAACATTAAAATAATAAAATAAAATTAAATAAATAAGAACCTCAGGTGCTCATAGCATTGCAATTGGGAAGACCAGTTAAAACGATCAAACAATATCATCATTGGTTGAGAGGGCACATCTTCTGCAATAAAATACAAGATGAAGTGAAGCAAATAAAGTCCTAGATAGGAGATATGGACATAAAAATGAATGAAAATTAAGAAAACTATTCAGAAAAAAAAGCAATAAGAAAGAAAATCTGTCATTTGCTTGGAGATCCAATTAGTCCAGAATCAGCTGTTCTATAATTCAAGAGCTTCCAAATTAATATTCTCTTAAAATTTCACTTATTTCCCAATTAACTTTGTCCCAAAAGGAAGTTATCAGTTTTACTGTATACAGCAAGGATATATGAATTATAAGTTCTTCAGAATAAATATTCTTGTAGCTTGTTTTCATTTATAATTTAATTATATGAGCACACTATTAGAAGTCAAAAGCTAATGTACTATTGGGGAAAAAATCAAATTATATTATTTTCTACCATCTTAAGAAGAAAAGAGTAGAAATGTTTTGAAGGCAATAATCTCAGGAATGAATAGTTCATTCATTATTATTTTTTTAAAAATGTACTGCTAAAGAAACCCCTCTTTCCTCACATCTATTGTAAGATTGATGGTGGCAAAAGAATATACTGTACAGTGAAATCCTCAAATACTCAGTCCACATAGACTTGAACATTGGATCTACAACTGAATTCCATTGGTATTTCATGATTCCTTTATTAAAGACCAAGAGTCACAAAGCTTTAATTATAATACATTCCATTTGCCCATGTCAATTTAGATTCCAAACATCAATTATGTTATTAACATAAAAGTGAAGATTATATAACTGTCACAGCAAAGTTAGCACACAGCAAATGGAGAGAAATAGATGAGTTTCAGAGGAGATTTTTTTCAATACCCTTTTAAACTGTAACAAATTTCAACCTGACATGAATTTCTTCATTGAAAATGTTTCAAGTAGATGAGTCACATCTTTGGACTTGGAATATACACACGAATTTGG
Organism: Cuniculus paca; assembly: GCA_004365215.1. Taxonomy (NCBI): domain Eukaryota; kingdom Metazoa; phylum Chordata; class Mammalia; order Rodentia; family Cuniculidae; genus Cuniculus; species Cuniculus paca. The sequence goes on along the minus strand of RJWT010002564.1, from coordinate 31,856 downwards.
GGCTATTCTAAGCACACTATTAGCATCCTGAATCTAAGATACCTTTTTTCCACCTACATCCCTCCATAAACAAATGAAAAGTATAAAAGTATAAAATAGTATGAATTCTGTGCATTGGCCTCATTTTAATTGCAGACAAATCTATGACATATTAATGATGTTAAACAAAAATTATAGGAGTCCTTTATTTTGAACTGACCTCCTGAACCAGACCAAACCAAACCAAAATGGAGCCACTCATGCTAAATGTCAAATAGACTGAAATAGTAAGAAAACACAGTCCTCAAATCAGCTTAGGCTTTCATAAAAACAGAAGATCCTGTCTGCTTGACATAATAAGGAAATCTTCTCTCCTTCAAAACTTACAAAAACTAAGTAACCCAATGCATGCTGATGTTATCTAATCAACCTTGCTCTTCTGTTTTTCTCCCGTTTCTTCACTCTCTTCTGCTGTTGTCTAGTGGGAGCTGTCATTCTGCTTTGTGGAATGGAGACTGTCTCTATTCATATGTCTCCAAAAAGGCCAACTAAACTACAACTAAATTTATCACAACTTTTTATAACAGTGATGTACTACTTTCTACCTGAATGCATCAAAATGTGTAAAATTTCTGTTTATTAATCTCCATGACAATGGTTAATGCTACCTTTAAGTTTCTTCATGAAGATCTTCTCATTCTGCCCCTGATTCCCATGGTTATGGCTTGTATCTAGAAGTAACTCATATCTAGAAGTCCCCCCAATGCCTGATGAAGTCAGGGTAGGGCTTTTGTAGAGATGGCTGGATCTAGTGTGTGATACTTGGATCAAAGGTGTGATGCTGGGATTGATTCATGGTGCAAAGCTGGGATTCAGGCTGCCCTGCTCTGGGTGTGAGAGCTACTCACTCTAAGGGGTGTTAGCCTGGATAAGACACAAGTGACAGAAAGAGGATCATTGCTTGTTGCTGGTATCTTGCTCTTTGCTGCCATGCTGCCTTCTGCTTTCTGCATGCCATGCACTGTTTCTCCTCTGTGATGCCTCTCTGTGATGCCACCCTGCCTTGGAACCCACCAGCTATGAACAGAAACCTCTATAAACTGTGAGCTAAATAAATCTTTCCTTTTTCAACTTTGGGTGTTGGATATTTTGTCTCAGCAACAAGAAAGTAACTAAGACACTCATTTAGATAAAAAAGACATTCAAATATACTATTTCACATTCTTTCCTAAACCTTTCATTACTAAAACCCATCCCAGTAAACACATTAGTCAAAAGTTAATTATTGGGCTTCTAAAGAATATTTTTCTACTTAATACCTTTCTCAGGAAATTTTCACTCTATTTTGAATTCTTTTAGTCAGGTTAAATATTCAGTTATATCTAGGCAAATTATTTAGCTTCCATCTCATATGCCGTTGAATCTGCTTTTATCCATGTCACCAAAAACCATCTGTCTTGGTTACTTTTCTCAAATTGCTGGGACAAAATACCCAACACCCAAAATTAGGGAAGGAAAGATTTCTTTCTTACAGTTCTTGGAAGTTTCAGTCCATACTCAGCTGTTTTCAAGGCAGGGTGGCATGGCTGAGGGGCAGCCTGGCTGCAAGCAGCAAGAGTGAACAGGGCAAAAGAGAAAAAAGTGCTTGCCTCTTTCCCTCCTTACATTGTATGCTCGCTCCACCCCTGGGCAGGTGCAGCACTCACACTGCCAGTCCCAGCGCTGCACAATAAACCAATCACAGCAGCTTCCATGACTGCATGAAGCTTGGGGGGCCACCTAGACACAAACTATAACACTGTAAATCAATATCTTTTTCTTCATTTTAATTATCTTGGTAATTTTCTGAAAAACTTATTATTATTTCTTCTAGACTCTTCTTTTCACATCTGTATTACTATGCCTGCAGTAATGATACCACAGGATGGATTCAGCAGGTAGATTCCAGGCTGGATATGATGAGGGAAGACTTGGAAGTGCACATCCAAGGCTAAAAGAAAAAGCAGCTACATTTGTTGAAAACAGCAAGAAGATGCATTTAGGACTGTCTCATACCAGTTGAAATAGAGAGGGTGGTACAAGTGGAAAAGTGGTGTTGGGGGCAACAGTGAAATAAAAACACAGCCCTCAGATAAATCAGGCTTTTGGATTTTGAAAGGTGTACACAGGGTGTCTCTCCTTGGGTCTCTGGACAAGACTGACAGGAATGATTGACAGGGTGCTGAGTCATCTCAGTGTGTTTCCCTGAGATCACTCTGATTAAATTATATACATGAGATGCTGTCCTTCTTATGAACCTCTAACTAAACTTGAGTCAGGAAAAGTTTACCGAAGATCAGGACTCAAGATCTAACACACATGGGCTCTGGTCTGGATCTTTGGAGATTTCTTGGGTCTTTGTTATTTCATTTTCTTCTTCTCTCAGAGCAATGGAAAAAGAATTGGCCCTGAGGTGTTGCCTAACTTCAGGTGGGTGGGGGAGAGTGGTCTTCCAGCCCCAATTGTGGTATCTGTACTAGTATCCAATCTCCCTAGCTATTCTCTCAAGGAAAATTTACATCTTGAAAATCCAAGGGCTCAACTCTATATCCTATTGTCTTGTTTGTTGCCACATAATACCTGTAGCACCCATGTATTCTAATTCTGTATATTTTCTGGTGACTCCAAATGATATCAACATCCTCACCATTCTCTTGAGCTCTAAAATACCATATGTATTTTCCTGCTTAGCATATGTTCCTGCTTAGTCATCCATGGGGATATTTCATAAGTGTCTCATAATTAATGTACTCAGACTATTTTACTCCATTTTACGATTACTCCATTCACTTCTCACTATGTCCACCACCCTGTCCTTATTCCTATGTTTTATTCCTATGTTGTATTCTAGCTTATCCACTGTTTGTTCTCAATCATACTAGCATTTCTACATTGTCTCTCTGTTCTTTTAATCTCTTCTTTTTAAATAAGCTGGTTTTTAATACATATAAATTTGCTTAACTAACTGCCTTGCTCAAACCTTTTCTTTTTTCTATTGCATGTAAACACTCAAGCACCACATATTGATCCATAAGGCCAGGGCTCTTCTGAGGCTATCAGAGCTCTTTTACATCTTTCCTTTTCTAGCTCCACTTAGTTCTCTCCAACCATATTGACCTTTCTTCTCCTTATCAAATTCAATCCTACTTCAGGATATTTCTACTTACTGTTCTTCCTCCGTGAATAACCATCCCAGATCTACTTGTGGCAGGTTCCTTCAACTTACTGGGATCCTGCAGAAAGTATCAGGAGACTACTGAATCTAAAGAACTTAGCTCTATCTTTATTTCTCAAACTACTTAAACATGCTGTATCATTGTATCTTAATTTATAAGCATCTCAAATTATTGGGTTTATTTTTATTTTGTACTTGTTATTTGCCTTCCTGAACTGGAAAACATGTTCTGCAAATGCAAAGACTTAGTCCCAACACTGTAAAACCTAGAACAATAAATAAATCAAAATATTTAATAAATGGTTATTCACTGAGTGGATGAGTGCATTTTATGAAGAAAAATGAAATTAAAATTTTTCTAAACAAAAGATCTAATAAATAGCTGAACCAGGGCATTACCCACAGTGCTTACATAAAAAATACCGATCTGGTCAAAATACATGATTGGAATGGAGATAGGTGGAAGCTCAGACATGTGGTAAAAAGAGGTTTTGACAGCAAAGAAAAATTCAGTGATGCCTAGAATTAAATGAAGGAAAAAGGCAAAGGAGGTAAGAGTGAGTGCAAGCTCCATTGAACAGACCATAAAAGAACTCCTGTATTCCTTAGGGTTCTCTAGAGAAACAGATTCGAGGTAGAATATGTGCATGATTACCCAAAGGAGTTTTAGATGGCTTACAGTATCGGAAGTGAAGAGTCCTAATGGTCATGTCCTGGCTGAGTGACGAAGGCTCTGCATTGGCCCTCTGCATGCTGGAAGAGCCTGAGAATGCAGAAGCACTTGAAGGTCAAAGGCCTAGAACTCACTACAGAGGTACCAGTTCTGGTCTGTGTGTAGAGGCTGCAGAGTCTGCATTAGAAGGCTGCAGCAACTGTGGTGGAAGACTGAAAGAGCTGGAAGCTGGTGTCCCAAAGCAATGACAAAGACCAGGGCTCTTCCAAAAATATCAATCTCTTTCCTCTTCTTTCCTTTTTTATTCTGTCCAAATTTACAAGCTTATTAGTTGGCACCTCCCATAGTTTTGGGATGTGCAGGGGGGAAATGCATGGACTCCTGGGCTTCCTGGTGGGTTTGGGGTTTTGTGCCCAGCCTGCAGGTTTCTGGTCATTTTTGCCTCCATCCTCTCACAAGCTAACGGAGAACCTATCCAGGGTGGGTTTTACTCACTCAGTTTGTTGGCCTACTGGTCAGTCATCCACAGTCACACCAAGAATATAATACGTAATCTGCTAGGTAGTTCATGTTTTAGTCAAGTTAACATAGTGCAATTAAAGATCATAATTGTCCACTTACTGAATGTGAAGACAACATAGGAGAGAATGTTAATTCAAAGACTTGCAGTTGGATTGAGAAAAATCATACTAGTTTCATCAGATAAATCAGCACAAATCTTAGATGTGGGAGATATACAAGCGGGTTTCAGGAGACTGATGTGTTTAACTACCTGGAACATTGTCCAGGTGGAGATGATTATTGTTCTGTTACACAGAAGAAAAGCTGAGCATAAATCAGATCTTTGGCCCTAGAATTTTTACCTTTTCCATAAGTTTATATAAAATGACAAACATCTTTTAATTTCTAGGTTGTTTCACTTACCATATTGCTCATAATTCACCTATGTGGTTACATGTATTTGTATTTTTAATAGCTAGGACTATTTAATGGTATGTCTGTATCACAACTTATTAGGAAGTATTTTAGTTAAGTTAGAAGTTATTGTCAATAAGAATTTTTATAAATATCAGTGTATAGGCCTTTGAGTAGACTTATGTTTTCATTTCTCTTGGGTAAATATATGAGTAGGATTGCTAGGATATATGGGAAATAAAGCTTAATGTTCTGAGAAACTGGCAAACATTTCTAAATTTACTATGCCATTATGAGTTGCCACCAATAATATATCAAAAGTTCAATTTCCTCTATACCCTATCAAGATTTAGTCACATATTTTTTTAGATATTCCCGTAGTTTATAATATTTCATTGTGGTTTTAATTTATATTTCCCTAATGATTAATGAGTATATCTTTTTATGTGCTGGTTGGCTCTATGTGTGTCTTCTCTGGTGAAGCACATACTCAAATCTTTTATCCATTTTTATTGCACAGTTGCAAGAGTTCTTTAATACATTCTGGATGCATCTTTACATCCAGTATATATTTTGCAAATATTTTTCCCAGACATGGCTTGCTTTTTCCATTTCTTAACAAAGTTTTCAAAGAATCTTGTAATTCTAATGAAATCCAATTTCATCAAGTTTTAAAAAATATTTTTCATTGTCTTATTAATATACAAGAAATCTGAGCCTAATCTAAGAGCAAAAAGATTTTCTATTATATTTTCTTTAAACATTTAATAATTTTAGCTTTTATATTTAGTTCTATTTACTTTAGTTAATTTCTGTGCATGGCCTGAAGTAAAAATAGAATTCTCTTTTTCCCTTTCCTTTTTTGAGAAACTTTGTAACATTAGATTTTTGAAACACCATTTGCTAAAAAGAATATCTATTCTCCATTGAAACACCTTAGTAGAGGTGAAAATACAGTGACGTGCACGCACGCGTGTGTGTGTGTGTATGTATGTGTGTTTCTGTATATATGGTATTTTGTTCCATTGTTCTATATGCTTATGTTGACTATATTACTACCATGATTACTGTTAACTTTCAGTATTTAAATTTTGATACACTAAGTCTTCCAATATTCTTTGTTTTCTAAGTTTATCTATTTTAGGCTCTTTGCATTTGCATAGAGATTTTAGAATTACTTTGTCACTGTATATTTTGTAAACTGTACTTGTGTTTGGATACAGATTTAATCAATAGAGCAGTTTAAAAAGAAATGACATCTTCATACTGAGATTTCCAGCACAGACACACAGCATAACTTCATTGTTGCTTTCATCAGTGTTTTCTTATTTCATCTTAAACATCTTACATGCTTTTTCAGATTTATCCCTAAGTGGTTCATGAATTTTTGTGGTATTGCAAATGATACTTTTATTTCAGTTTGTTTACATTTCCAATTTTGCATAATACAAGTCCAAAATACTTTTGACTGATAGTTCCAATATCAGGCTTATCTCTTGATTTTGTTATGTCAATTTATCTCATATCAAAGGTTCTTTCTTCTCTTTCATTGTTTTTAAAGCAATTATTATTACTGCTTTTTTGTACTTGCTGACATTTAATGAATATGGGATGATGGCAAAACCTAAGTAGATAGAAAGCATACTTGTAAATATGGAGATGTTTTCTAGTGTCCAGCTGTCAGGATAGGCTTTGAAATCAGTCTGTCATAGCTGAGAGGAGTTTATGTTTTGATACCAGTTTGGTGTCATATCTTCATTGTGCTACAGGCTTTGAATTTCCTTGTGCTTAGTGATAGGTGGCTGCCTCTAAGGAGAGTGTTTCTTATTTATCCTCATTAGTAGAAGACCTGTATTTTGTAACAACTCAATATTCGGGACCCATAAGACCCTACCCCTTCCCCAGGATTACACGTGTTGCTTCTGCAGTTTATTGAAAAGCAGTAGATCTTTCCTCGTGATATCCAGAAGTATTTCTCCCACTTTCAGAAGGGCAACTGGGTTTCGCTTTTACTTCCCACTGTGAAAGCTCTGTGTTTGATTTCTGAATATTTCCTGCTCATTCCCAGAACATTTGGAGTTTTTCATTGTATGAAGGAGGGGACAGTTCTGAAAAGTGGGCAGAGAACTAAGTCAACTATGAAGACCCACATACCTGTTTCCCCTTGGAACAAGGAAGGGAATAGAGTAGGTGGCACAAAAGGAGAGGGGGGACTGTCAAGTCTCCTTCCCTGACACCAGCATTTTTCATGAAGAGCATTAAAATGATCTGTAAGTGAATACAGATTTTTATCTGTGTGTTTGTGTGTCTGGGACTTCCAGTGTCAGTGGCCAGTGGGAGTCCTTGTTTTAGTAGGAATGGAAATTAAAACCAAAGCACAAATTTACCAAAAATAAAGCTTTAATTGGAAAAATTGGAGTGAAGATAGGAAAGAGAAGACTCTGACTTAGGTAGCTAGAGTGGGTACGCTCTGATCCAGAGGTTCAGACTGGGCCACCTACAAAGGCAGAGAGCCAGTTTTGCAGGATTTGTTGTTGGGTTGGTGGTTCCAGCAGACCCTTGTCTAGATCCTCATGTCATTTTATGGAATCTTTATGGCTGAGGGATGGTTTTCTTCCAGAAAAGGATGATCTCTCTCTCTGTAGTTATCTCAGTAACATGGGGCTCAGCTTTTCCTGGGATCCATTGATCACAGGATAGGACCATGACTGGAGGCTCTTTGGTGTAGCTGAATGTCCCTGTGAACCTCTTACCTTGGTGTCCTTAATCTTGACTAGGAATGAGATCATGTAAATTTGGGGCTAACCCACTCTGTCCTGCCCACTCCTAGAGCAGTGGTGGCAAACCTGTGACACATGTGTCATTTGTTTTTATTTTAAAACAAAAGGTGTTGATACACGAATTTTTTTTTCCTAAACTAAAAATCTCAGTATTGAGGTTTAATTGCAGCGTTGGCACTTTACAATAAAGTGGGCTGCAGTTTGGGCACTTGTCGCTAAAAAGTTCATCACTAAAAAGTTCGTCACTGTCCTAGATCATTCCCTAAATGATCAGCATACCCATACCCCTAAGTAAAGCTAAAAAGAGGCTCAAAAAAATATATAGCAACAAATGATATGAAATAGAAGTCAAGCTTTTTGCTGCTTTTAGTTACCTATTGGGCATCTGTAGCCCAAGTGAAGTCTTAACAATTCCCCACTTCTCTGGAAGGAGATGTTGAAAAAGTTGGAGTCATTAAACAACAGGCAAGGACAAATAAATAGAAGGAAAGGAAATTTTGATGACAAAATTTTTAGAAACTATTAAATTGGAATACAGAAATGCAGAAAGAAATTGATGATGAATAGATGGAAAATAAAGATCTAGCACTATCATGCAAACTAAGGCAGAACAAAGTTACATTAAAGGCAAAGAAGTCCAGCTTTCCAACATTATAGATAACTAAGAATTCAAGAAGTATGCGAATCTCTAAAATGCTTTAGAGTTTAGGTCATTTGTAATTTTGGAAAATCCAGTGGTGATAAAACCAAAATTAGAAGAGGTTAATGAGTGAATTAGAAAGCACCTGGAAACTTTGCATTTTTCCTTTTAAAGATCATTTACAGTGAAGGAAATATCTACATCTTTACAAGCAGATGAATACCTGGAGAAATTTTTTTAGGATGATGCAAACACTAACTATACATTAAAAGACAGGAAATAAACAAAATAACCATTAAAACAGTATTTATGGTAAGAATTAAATCAGCACAGATTGAAAATAAAGTGAAAAGGCTGACCACACTTTCCTAGAATGTAAATATGGGCATGTTCCAATAAAACTTTATTGAAATCCACAGTTGGTGAGCCAGGGTTTGCCTGTGGGCATCATTTGTCAAATTATGTCTTAAAGAATTTAGAGGGATATGAGCTGAAATGAAGTGGAAGAAAGATAAGAAGAGAAAAAGAGACCTTTGTATCTTTCCTGTATGCTCCTTTACTATATGAAAATGAGTTCTTCCTATATCTCCAAATTATTCTGCAAAACTATAATAAATAAGTACTCTGAAGTCTCCATTTTTTTAGCCATCAGTTCTTCTAATTACATAAACACTCATTTATCTCCTGTAACGTATTTTGAGGTATGTGAAAGACACTAGCATATCTTCCCCATCTTTGTTTAAATATTTTAAGAATACAATTATGAGTCTAGAAAATATTGCAAACTCAATTGACATCAAAAATGACTTGGCTAATAATCAAACCATTTTCACGCAGCTATGACCAAATTAGCTTTATTTTATTATATAGGATGCCTGTCATAAGTTAAAAATATGATAATTTACATATATATTCACTATACTATCCTATGAGCATAGTTTAACAACATAATACATCATTATTTCTCCTAGTGATTGAGAGGTCAGCATTGGCAAGAATACAGAACAGCATATTTCTAGCCTGAGAAAAGATCAAAACTAAAAGTTTGGTATATGGTTTCTATTGAATTTGTATCCTTTTCATATTGTATTACAGATGAAAATTTATAAATTGAACCATATAGCTGTCTGTATTTTCTTGAGCAAATCTTGTTATGATAAAAGTGAAAGACTATTCAAGAGACAGATGATGAAGAATGGAATTTATAAGCAAATATCATGAAATTCAAAAAGTGGGTGTCTAGTAGTGACAAAGGTGTAAGGCAAAAGCAATTAATGTAAGATTGATATAATGTATGAGAAAGAAAAAAATTTTAAATCCATAATTACTGTTGTAAATTTAGGATTACTTTGGTCCATGAGCAAAGTCCAATAGTTTGGATTATTTTAAGTGGAAAACTCAAATGTGGTTGAAAGAAATGGTAAAATTTCTGTATGATACCATTTCAGGAATAGGGATGTTGTCTCTACTGAGCAGACTTTGGTTATTTAGAAATTGATCAATAAAGGTGTTGATTGATGGGCAGTCTCCTCCTGCAAGAATTAATAATTGTTTTATCTGGATTGTGCCAACTGAAGAGATTAAAAAACTCAGGGAAAACAGACAGGATATTTCTCCTATAGTAACAATTGACCAGGCTGATGGTACTGACAAGAAGAGTGTAAAACCTGTCAAGTTCTTCAAATTTAGCAGACGTGGTCAATATAAAATAAGATATATATTTCACATAGTATTTTTGTATTTCCTTTGAGCAATTCATGGTAAATAGAGCCAGGCTTTTTCAATCTGTGTCTTAAAATCCCAATTCCGATGTGGCTCTTTATTTTCTCAAGTGTTGCTGTGTTTCCAGAGCTTTCATTTTTCTTCCATCTTATCTCAAGGCTCAAAGAAGTTTATCATATTATTAGACAATGGAGCAGAACAAAACAATACATCAAGTCCCAGATTTCAATGTTGGTTTGCAGAGAAAACCAGGTGAAATATTTTTTTATGTGATTAAAGAAACAAGAGGATATCCTAGGTACCATATTTCGGAAATTGAAAAGACTTTATATGTTTAATTGATGGCAAAAGAAACAAAAGTACAGCAAAAAGATTACAAAGCAAGTAATTAAAGCAAATACTCAAAGTCTAAATCCTGAGAAGAGAGATTTATTAAGCAAACATGAAGAACATGTAGGGGAAAAGAAATTCTGATGTGATATATGGGTTGTGTATATAATATAAAATTTTATTTACTGGTCAAAAGTGAAATGCTGGGCCAAGTTGTCATTTTTTATGCAGATTCCATCATTTCTATTAACATGAAGATTTGTTACAATTTAATTGCAGTGACTCACTTATATTAATTATTAAAAGTTTTCATCAATTTGAGATTGAATCATCCCTACAAACAGGTATCTGAATTAACCTTAACCATAACTTTTCAGAAAGTAGCCCGCCCAAAAAAATCAATCTTTTTCATCTTAAAAGCTTTTAGAAATAAACTCAGACAGAAAAGCGTTTGTTGTCCTTACCTAAATAAATTCCAAGAAAAATCGGGATCAGTACCATTACGTCTTCTTTTCATTTCCAGTTTTGGAAATGCATGCATTCCTGCTATGATTTATGAAACTATTCGGAATTAAATTTGCCACATTGAGCTTCAAATGTGTCAGAAAGTTTATCCTGTGGTATTTATAGATATAAAACACAGCTGATGCGATCATTCAACTCCATATTCTGGATGATTATTGCATGCCTCAAGTGGATAATATAAGACACAAGAGAAGGATACCACAGGAGAAATATAGTCATTTGCTCCACATGTAGGACCCGAAGCACCATTTAATTATGAAATGAAACATTCATATTTCAGGAGAAACAGCCGTAGTCAGGAGCTAGGGCTGTGCATGTTAGCAGACACCACAAAGTTGACGGAGCTAAACGTGCAAGTACAAATCCGAGCAACCCAACTTTCCTGAATTCTAACCTGTAAACTTGTACTTTTTGGTCAGGTAATAATAGATTCCTAGTTCTATTTTGCTGTTCAGGAAAAAAAATCCTTTAAAACATCATCATAATTCTTTAACACATTTCTTTTTCCTTTTGATCTTGTTTATTTTTCCCCCTCTCATAAATGTAAAACAAAGGGAATTTCCCTTCCTCTAGAGTTAATTATATTTTTGTAGATCAACTATGTTAACCTTTAAAGAAAGTTACCTTCATGGGGCTTATTACTTAATAAGAACAGAGAACAAAACTTGATATTAACAGTAAAGTGAAATTCTGGTTATCTATGGAGAACTCTGAATTAATAAAATAATGACAGAACTTATAATATTTATAAAGAGTACGACTATAATTCTGACAGGAGGAAAATAAACTTTTTTATTCTATAGGCATTTGGGTTTGATGAATAAAGATTAGTAAGTCATGCTTAGATCACTATTATTTTATGTTTCATAATGAATACTTCTGAAATACCTAAAGGATTTTAAAAGTGTATTCTGTTTATATTACTGACATTAAACATTTATCAAGTTGAAGCTCTCTGAGAAATTACGTTTGCATTGTTAATCTACATAACCATTTTTTTCTTCTTTTTTTGAATTTGTACATTCACAAGCAGGATTAAATAAAGAACCCAGCATGTCAAAAGGGAACATTTTGGCACTCTTCAGACCAGCATTTTCAACTGGGCTGGTATAAAGACTTCCTGAAAGCAAGGCGAGAACAAAGATGAGTTAGTGGGCTCCGCAGAAGTCTCATCATAGTTAGAAACATGTAAGGCACGTTCACTGAGAATAAAGGAGACTGCAGTGACTGGAGAATGAGCAGTGCTTCGTGTGGCACTCCAAATAAAAGACATTTTCCCCCCAGATACACAAAGTTTTGTCTCAGTTTGTTTGACACACAGCTTAGAGAGTCAAGCCAAACTGCTCAAGAGAAGAAAGCTTTGTGATACTAAAGAATCCAAAGTCCTTTAAAATCCTTTAAGTATGGAGAAACATTTCAGGGTCTCTTCTCTGGAGTCTGCCAGCTTATGCATGCTAAAGTTGTCTGGTTTTATTTTCCACACCAAATGCATTAGAAATCCTTGACCACACTGTACAAAGCACTAAGTAGAATAGGATTCTGCACATGGCCTTATATTTTGTTCGTATTTTCCTTGAAGTTTAAATGACAGAAGAAAATGGAAAGTTTACAATTTTTTTATTTGAGAATTTCCAGATGCAAAATTCTATTTATTAGCGGTATAGTCCACATAGTTAGACCAAGTTTTTAATGGGCCAGTCAGAAAACTAAGAACAGAGGGTTGTATTTTATTGCCTTTCTAACTTTCAACTATTTATTCTTATACTATCTCCAGTTAACTATACCTACTCTAGGAAATAAATCACACTTATAGCTTATCTTACTTTTGGACTGAATTTCATGTAGAGGTTTCAGTTTCTAGGAAAAATACAGTGCTACTAAACTTAGAATTCTCTTTGTAGTTCTATCAAACTTTACCATATAATCAGAGTTGAAATATTAGGATCCATGTTTTATTTAATCTTCTCATATATTTAATTATCACATCCTTTGAAATTGGTGCCGGGTGAGACATTTCCAAAAAAAATATAATATGACCTCAAATACAGAAAACGGGACTTTAATGTGATCACTTTCAAATTTAAAAGATCCAGGTGGAAATGTTTTTACTGTACAGGTAATCTACAAAATACCTGAATTCAATACTGTTATGTTTTAGTGCATGATGACTTTTTCTTTTTGTGTCTTTAATCTGGTTTCATTCCTATAATATAGCCACCCAATTCTGTGTACGTGGGGGGGGGGAGTATGGTTTTGCACAAACATCTTTTTCAGTGTGTCATTATTTTGGGAAAATGAGGGGAGGAATTCTGAGACATTGGAGGGAATTCAGGAATGAAATACCTTTTTTGGGAAAAAATAAGGCTTTCAAGTGGAAGTTTTACAATCTTAATTCCTTCCCATATTTGTTATGGTTTAATTCTTTTAAGTTTATTACGATCATCTTATACTCTGGAATATGTCCTATCTTGGTGAATGTTCTGTGTGTGCTCACTAAGACTATATTCTTTTCTTTTGTGGTGGTGTATTCAAAATTTATCATGTAATTTTGTTGCATTGCTTTTAAATTTTTCACTGCTGTTTTACTTTCTTATCCTGTCAATTATTGAAGTAGATATATTAAATATATAATTTGGTACTTCTTCATTTTTAAACTTCAGTTTTACCAAATTTTGCTTCACCAATATTGAAGCTATCTTACTCAATATATAAATGCTGCAAATGGTTACAGCTTCTTAGTCATTTGCTGGGAAACTCATCAAATTAACATAAGTATTACAGCTTTCTTTTGATCAATGGCTGCTTGGTGGATATTTTTACCATTGTTCATTTTTTGAAGTATCAGTGCCTTTATATTAAGAGGCCATTTCTCTACATACTTGGATCTTTCTTTTTGACTAATTCAACAATCATTATCTTTTGATAATATAACATTTAAATTTTAAGTTTCTAATATTTATATTTTAGGAAATTTTACTGATATCACCATTTTATAGCTGTACCTTTGACACTTGTTTTCTATTTGTCATGCTCTTTGTCCTCTTTCACATTATTTTCTGCATTTTTACAATGAGTATTTTATGCTTACATTTTTTATTGTTACTATATCTTACTTTGTGCTTTTCCTTTCTAAATGGCTTTATAAAATTTAGAAAACTTAGGAAAATTGTTCCCTGACATTTAACTGGCAATGATTTTTTTTCGATACGACAGAAAAGCATAGACAACAATAGCACAACTAAGCAAGTGCACTTGCATCAAACTGAAAAGTTTCTGCACATCAAAGAAAATAATCAAATGCTGCCTATAAAAGTAGAGTAAATATTTACAATGTATATGATAGCAGGTGTATATACAAAATATATCCGGAATTCCTCCAACTCAATAGCCAAAAGTAAATAACCCAATTGGAAAATGAACATGTAGACTGAATAAATATTTCTCTAAAGAAAACATGCCAGTGACCAATAGTTATATAAAAATATGCTCCATGAAGGAAATTCAAAAATTTTCCCTTGATCATCAGGGAGACATAAATTAAAACCACAATGAGATATTACTTCTTAACTGCTATAATGGCACTGTTTAAAAAAAGGTATAAAATGTCTGTGAGGATAAAGAAAAAGGAAGCTTCATGTCCTACCAGTAAATGACAATGGCTTCATCAGTGTATCCTGTCTTTAAGCTCGTTGATTTGTGCACCTCATATACATGTAACTTTTCACAGGTTACCTGTACTTCAATAAAGTGTTTAAAAATAAAGGTATATAAAATTTATGCTTTTGAAAAATGTAAGTGTCTAAATATAAAATAAAAATTAGTAAATAGTTGTCCTCTTTAAAAGGCGACAAATATATACATCAAAATAAAATGCCATGTACAGAAAAATTGATTTTCAACTATCAACACCACAGTCTATCCTTATGACTTTACTGAATTATAAGATTTAAGAAAGAGTCTTATATACATGTGAGGAAAAATGGAAAATTAACTTTTCTGGCATCATACATTTATACATCACTATTGAGTACTGTAACACAGTGAACCAACATCAATTTGAAAGAAAAATAGCATACTATTCAAAAAACAATACCAGGTCAACTTTTTCTTTCTGTTTAGGTGAAACAGATAAGAAAACTTTTCCAGAAATCTTTCCTAAAATAAAAGTATCTTATAATAAAATACAGTTTTCTGTGCAAACTATGTGGCTATGAGTAAGAGATTCCTTTTTATATAGCATTTAAAATCACATTATGCAATTATGGTTTCAAAACTATGTTCTTTTAAAACTGTTCATCAGTTGGGCCATTGCATTTTAAGTTTTAATTCAGTTGAACTCCATTAGTTTGAAATGCAATAATTTATTAAGTAGGACACATAACATAATCCCATTCTTTCAATATTACCTACTCATTATTCTCTTGAATTCTCTTGTTGATATCCAAATTCAATGAAACATTTTATTAAATATAACATACAAAATGATCATACAGAATGACCATTGTTTCAATTAACAATTCATCCTATTTATTTTTCTGAGGAATCATTGTATGTCTGGATAATATATTTTGGACTTCCTTTTAGTATTTCTTCTGCTTCTGCTTCTTCTTCTTCTTCTTCTTCTTCTTCTTCTTCTTCTTCTTCTTCTTTGTTATTTGAATTTTTATGTTGGGAATATAGTATGTCTTTAAAACTTTGTGATGTAATTTTGAAAATATGATGGCATTTGTTCAAATGCAAAGAAAAAATAGTACTTAGGTACATGTGTTATCTGTCTCTCACTAATACTCACTCTATCAAACCTGACCATATCATCCACAGAACAGTGTTAAATGCAAGTAGCGGTTGATAAGGATTTATCCAGAGTAATACTGATGAAGCTAGGGACACATAGAATGAAGGACAAATTAAAAAACAAAACTGTTTCTTGAACCACAAACATACAAAACGGCCACTCATTAAAAGTGATAGTTTGTATCCAATAATAAATACATTTATTGCTGGAAATGAAAAGAGAATCATTAAATGTTACCATTTCTTGATACAAAAGATATTGTTTGGAACTATATAGTTTGGAATATTTTATAAAAGAAACCATAACATCAAAAGTCCAATGACAAAGAGTAGTGAATTTGTTTGCACAATATGAACTGATGTTCACCGTTTCTGAGCCAATATTTTTCACTTGATAGTAATAACACCAATGCAAAAGCTCTTCTAGTTTTCCAATGTGGTGAGAAACAAGCAAGTGGTATGACTATTTGCATAAATCTGTGGTTCTACTAGACAGTATCTAACTACATGAAAGAACATTGCCTGTGTATGATTTATAAAACACTATGATATTAAGAGAGCTATCCATCAATTAGAGATTGTATCTCTTATTTATAAAAATATTTTGTAAAATTTGATTAAAACTGACACTTATTATATGGGAAAATCCTTTCACATGCCAAAATAGTTATAGAAATCCAAGTACTTTAACATTAACTGAAAGACACTAATTAATGAAGAGAGAAGACTTGAATTCTAATTATTGTTGAAAGGAAACGTTCAGTATTGGGGTGAGAGCTAAAGATGGCAGAACAGTAAGCAGCAGAGTAAACAGTCTCTCTGAGAGAAACAGTTCAGATGCTGGAATATAACATCATGGAGAGGACAAGAAGGAAGGAAGTGGGTCCCCTGGACCAAGGAAGAATCTAAAATATGACTTGAAGCCCACAAAGAGAATAAAAAGAATTTAAATGAAGAAGAAGATGGTGGCTGGCAGCGCCTCAGCCTGGAGCCAGATTCACCCTGCCAGAAGACCTGCTGAGCCTGGAGAGGCATGGTCGCGGTTGCAGTCATGGTCACAGCTGCGGTCGACCCCAGAGGTCTCTGCGGAGAGGCGCGGGGGTGAAGGAGAGTGGCAGACATGGAGATCTGTGCTGGCTGCTGGTGAGTGCTTGGAATTCCAACCCCCCACCCCATGGGAGAGAGTGATCGGCTGGGCTCCATCTTGGAGTTGGGCAGGTTAAGCCCAGGGCCAAGACTGCTAACCACTTCTGGCAGCAGCGCCAGGTTGTGGGCAGACCCGCGGAAGCTGATTGGTTGGAGATCCACTCCCGTGCACGTTTCAGGCAATATCGCCTAGGTTCCTAAACAGCTTAGATTCACAGGGCCTGACCAGGTCTGCTCCCATGCAAACCCTAGGTGGCTTGGTGCCCAGCTCAGTGCAGACACAGGCACCCAACATCGGATATACGTAGCCAGCACTGGCCAGAAAAGACAAACAGACTAGCTTCAGAGAAGTGGCCAGTGCTGGGGTGCCTGGGACCACACTACTCGGGGATGGAAGAAATCAAGAATATGCCAAGACAAAGAGGGAGAGAGCAATCTCTGGCATCCAACCCAAGCAGCACAATTCCACAAGAGGAAAACATGGAGATCGAGAATTGCACACCTGAAATGTGTGAAGTGCTCTCAATCAAAGTGAAGAAACAACTTCAGGAAGCTATAAGAGAAATTAGAACAGAAATTCTATCCCACGTAAAAGAAGAAATGAAAATCATAATAAAATAAATACGAAACATCTCTAAAGAAGACACAGATAAAAAAATAGAGGAGCATAGGAAAATGAGGGAAACCATGAATGAACAGCATAACAGAGATTTAGAATGTATGAAACAGATTCAAAGAAATCTCCAGAAAATTAACAATTCATTCAATAGCTGGCATGTTGATATGAAGGAAACTAAAGAAAGACTTTCAAAGCTTGAAGACAGGATTGCAGTCTATGACCATGAAAGGAAAGATTTTGTAAAAATAACAAGGTCTCAGGAAATAATAACTCAACAGCTGGTGGACAACTCAAAGATGCATAATTTAAGAACTAAAAATGTGAATGAAGAAGCAGGTGTCAAGACAAATGACATCAGGACCTTATTTACGGATATAATTTTTGAAAACTTCCCAAGCAAAAAAAAAGAATATGACATTCAAATAAGTGAGGCATATAGAACTCCAGCTAGCCATAACCAAAACAAATCTACACCCAGACATATAATAATCAAGATCCCAGAAATTCAACACAAGAACAGAATATTCAAAGCTGTTAGATAAAAGAAACAGATCACCTATAAAGGAAAACCCATCAAAATCACAGCAGACTTCTCAACACAAACCATCAAGTCAAGAAGAGGCTGGAGTGAAGTAATGCAAGTCCTGAAAGAAAACAACTTCCAACCCAGATTGATGTACCCTGAAAAACTTTCTTTCAAAATTAATGGAGAAACAAGATACTTCCATGACAAAGAACGACTCAAGGAATTCATGACCACCAAACCAACCCTACAAAGATTAATAAAGGACATTTTAGAGAGAGAGAAAAAGGACCACGGTCTCAGGATTAATGTCAGAGGGGGACCATCAAGTGGGGTCAGTCGATTGAATGGAGAGGAAAAAAAGGGAGCCAATGGCAGGAAAATAGCATGGCACAGACAATGCAGTGCAAGAGGGAGTGAAGGCACTAATAGAAAGAGAGACGTAGTGGATCAGGAGACAGGATCCATCAATATGCTCTATGCAAGAAACACATTTAGCTAGAAAGAAAATTCATAGCCTTAAAGTGATAGGAGAGAGAACAATGCCCTCTGTGACAGGGAGCCAGAAAAAAAAATAGGGGTAGCCTGCCCATTAATTGCAGAATGCATAAGAAAGACATGGGATTCCATGGGGTGGAAACCTACTCAGCTATAAAGGAAGATAACCTCAAGGCTCTTGTAGGTAGATAGAGGCAACTGATAATAGTGCTCATGGATATAATGGATCAGAGTTACAAGGGTGAATTTTGTGTTGTCTCCATAGCATAACAGACTAAAGGTGTTAGTGGGATCCAAAATGCACAGTACAGATTGAGAAAGTCAAAGGGGAGGAATTATCTAAAAAGGGAAAGAAATGACCACTATTAATCTATTACCATGATTTGAAATTCAGATTGTATTCATTGTTCTGATTAGTTTCATTTTATTCTGATTTGTTTGATTTTATTATACTTGATGGCATGGAAAGCTGTTTTAAAGATAACAAAATATATAATTGCAGCCATCAAGGATGTCCAATTAGCTTGTTGAGAAACCCTGTATGGCTTTCATTGTTTGTTTTGATTGATTTTACTCTATTCTGTGTGGTTTGATTGTAATATGTCTGAAGGTGTAGGCAACTATTCTGAAGATAACAAATATTATGGTAGCCAATGCTGTTTTGCTAGTATCTTGAAATTCAGTATTGCTTACATTGTTTTGCTTTGCTTGTTTTGTTATGTTTGTTTTGTTTCTACTGTTTTAGTTTGTTGTATTTTGTTTGATTTTACTTATCCCTGATGATATGGGCAGTTATACTGCAGATAACAAGAGGCATTATGGTAGCCTTACCGATTGCTTTTTACCCTGTTTAAAAGTCATGTACCATGTTCATTGCCTTGTTTTGATTGACTTTACTCTGTTTTGTTTTATTTGGTTGTATTCTTTTCAAAGCAAAAAAAGTTTCAAAAAAAGAAATGTTCAATATTTTAATCAAGTAATTTATCACTGATAAATTAGCCCATATTATAGCATATATATATATATATATATATTTGTATATATTAAAAGTTGTAAAACAGTGTTAGCTCAAATGTCTTTTATTTGCTTGTCTGTAGCTTCTGAAGGTTTAATAAACATCTCTTACTTTCAGCAACTGAAGTTTATTAAATAGTCCAGGCCTGTGCTTCAAGCTCTCAATTTGAATGTACAGGTCAACAGACTCAGATATTCTGTTTATTACAGTTATTAAAGCGTATATATGAATATACCCTTAATATCCAGTAATTTGCATGTAATTCTAGAATTAATGACTCAAAAACAAGGTTTCTCAACATTTCAATGGACTTGGACAAGAGCTTCTTTAAAATTTGGAATTTAAAGAAACCTTAATTTTCTTTCTCGTCTTTATAGACAATCATCACATTCTCAGAAAGGAGAGGAAATTCCATGATCCCCCACCTCCAGGCTTGGTGACAACAGAACTACTAAGCCAGGTGTTAAAACAACTTCTCAGCATACCACCCCACAGCCTGCCTGAATACACATGTTTGTGTCTCCTAGTTTTTGTTTTATATGAATAATCCCTCTAAATAAACTTGATTTAGGGGAAGCTAAATTGAAAATGGCTGCCTTCTAGGTTTAGGCCACATATACACCAATTTCTTATTTTGCCATAATTTTTCTCTTTTGATAAATAGACACCTGATGTGAGCAGGCACCAGAATTCAGCCTGTGGAGTTACAGCCTCAGCCCTTTACCTTGGACAAATTTATACTTCAGCCTTCCATGGCAGCCAACTTTGATTCTCACTTTATGTGTTCAAGTGATATAAACAGAAGGACTATTCTACAATCCTAATTTAAAAGATGAAGGATGCCCTGTATGTTTGAATCAACTCTTACTCTTTATCTTTTAATTTGACTTCCAAACATTTTAAATTTTAAAGCAATAATTTGTGTATTTTATTCTGTCACAGGTGTGATGGTTTTTTCATCACTCCTTTCATGAGAGAAGGGGTGAATACTTTCTTTTTGATTCTTAGTACATATTGGACACTTTATAACCTTTTCAAATTTCAAAATCTCCATTTTCCAGGTTAGCTGAGTTTTTCTTGTCTACTGATATTTTAATAATAGTTGGAAAATGCATTCTAAGAAATCAGTTTAGGGCTTTTGCTACCCAAGGGAATAAAAGGTAAATTTGTGATGTATGTATGTTGTATGTGTGTGTATGTGTGTGTGTGCACCCATGCACACTGATGAAAAGATAATCTCCATTCCAACCATTAAAAAAATCTTTGTTTAATGTTTATATTATGTGGTTTAATAAGACTAGCTATGCTGACAGATATTGTTAAATTATATAAATCTCATGATAAGTTCATCCAGCAATATGATCAGAATAATAAACTATAGTTAGCTTAAAGACCTATGACAAATGCCACAAAATGCAAGGAGCACAGCTTAAGCCTTCTTTTTGTAAGAAAATTAAAAACAACAATTTAGGTAATACATTATGCAAAATGCTTGCATGGAGTTTTGCTATCATTGTGCTCTAAAAGGGTAGTCGATTGAGCATTCCCAAGGACTTAAAAGCTAGGAAAATTTACAGCAAAATACAAAACTTACAAGAGTGAGGGCAGATCAGAAGTTGGGAGAGAAATCAAATCGACTATACCAAAAGTTTAGTGCTGATGATATAATAAATACATCCTCTTCATATAACAATTGAAAAGGTTAAAGCAGAAAGTCAAATGAAAACTCCATTGCTATCGTCAAGCATCAGTAAGTCTTTTACATGGGCAGTTAATGTACCTATCAAGTGCTATGATTTCAGTGGTGCTGAAAGGTAGTCCCATCTCTCTAAACAAAAATGTATCTCCCCATCCTTCTACAGTGCTCAAAATGCCTGGCACTTGTTGTACTTACTTACCAATTAAAGGGAGATCTTTAAAGTATAGTATCTCATGGTAACTTTCCTCATCAGTGGGACAAAATACCTAACACCTACAACTTACAGGGACAGAGGTTTATTTGGGCTCAAGGATTTTAGAAGTTTCCATCCCTGGAAAGCTGACTCCAAACTGGAAGTGGTATGACAGAGAGACATAAAGGAGGAAACTCCCATGGCAGCCAGGAAGTGAAGTGAAGAGAGGTGACTCAGACAGCAATGTGCCTTTCCAGGTCACATCCCTGGTGAGTTGCCCTCTCCCAGACCACATATCTCAAAAGCAAATCAGCCGTAGCACCCTCATAATTCAGTCAGCTCCCAAATGCATAGTGTATGAGTGCATGAGGCTTTTAGAAGACATTCACAATTTAAACCATAACATGTGCCCCTGGCCCCCAAAAGACTCATGCGCAACTCCTTATGCAAATGCATTCAGTGCATCTCTGAGAGTTGACAAAGTTTTAACAATGGCATTACTGAAAAGTCCAAGTCCAAATTCTTCTGAGACTCAAAACGAACCTTTCCCGGTGAGCCCATGTAAAAGTCAAAAGGAAAGTTAAGCAATTCTAACATTCAATGACACAGGGCAAACAATTCCAAAAGGAGAAATGGAGGTATAGAACGTAGTGGGACCAAAACAACATTGAAACCCAGCAGGGCAAATATTCAATCCTGTAGTTCTATATCTAGTACCAGAGGCAAAGACGTGAAGTCTAAAGGTCCTGTGTGGCTCTGACCCTGTGGGACTGCTTGTTGTAGCCCTCGTGGCTTCTCACTTGGGGTAGCCTAGTGACTGCCTGTGGCTTTCCTCAGATGTTCCACATTTCTGGCTTATCCATCTTCCTGGGGTCTCCACTGCATCTTTGGCCTCGCTGTCATAGGCCTCTCAGGGGCACACTAACTGGCCTTCCAGGCTTTTCTCTGGGATCTGGATGGAAGTCACCCCTGATAGCTCTTGCATTTTGTGTAAGTACTGCATGCTAATGGATTGCACCACTGGAACTCTGCTCAGCTCTTGTATTTTGCATGACTGTAAAACCAGGATTGTATGAATGATGTCACGGTCTGCCATTCATTCAGGTAGTAACCAGACCCTTTGGATTACAGGTGCAGAGCCCTCTGAATACCTGGATGGCTGAGTACTGTGTAACAAATTCCAGAAATCAATTCATGACCAGGGTTCCCTGGGACTCTGTTCTGAAAGGAAAATCTTTCATTTTTGGATCCTTCGGCCTGTGAAAGCCAGGGTCTTGCTGATTCCTCACATGCCCTCAAAGTATATTTTCTATCGTCCTGATGTAAAGTACTTTGGTTTTTTTTAATGCTAGTTTTTCTTAGGGACCAAGTTATCCTCAGCCAAAACTTTATAGGCCCACAATGTACAGGCATTTCTTTTCTGGTGAAACTGAAACTTTTAAAAATCACTGAACTATGTTGTGTGTTCCTGATTCTCCATGTAGAACTGGATAGTGGATGCCTTGAAATTTCCTCATCCAAGGAAAAAACAGCTCAGAGAGGCGAAAGAAGGGAAAAGAGAAAAGATATAAATTTGTATAGATATACTTAAGATACCTAAGATGATTGCACTAATTATATTAGTTCTTGGAACAAAACAGTTAACATTCATAGGGTTAGATCAATTTTGCATGTATGTATCTGGTAATCTGAGTAACTCTTTTGAAGATAACTATACAAAATAACAACCTTGGTTATGTTCCTACCTCCTCATTTTGAAAACCTATATTATTATTTTGGGCTCTCTGTTATTTTTATTTATTTGTCTCTTTTGTTTCTTGTTTTTCTTGTGTTTTCTTTTGTTATTCCGTCTAACACCAAAAGGATAGATGTACATGTATAGGCTTATACATGCCTAGAATTACTCCTAAAGAGTTTACAAGAACTGATTTTATTATGTATGATGGTATGAACAGCTACTTTGAAGAAAACGAGACATTGTGGTACCCATTGCTGATTTCTTATCATCATGTTTTGAAGTCCAATAATGCTTTTATTCTTTGATTTGATTGCTTTTAGTTTGTTTTCTATTATTTGATTGCAATATGTGTGAAGGTATGAATAGCTATTTTGAAGAAAACAAGAGACATTATGTTAGCCATTGCTGATTTCCTATTGTCTGGTTTTGAAGGCCTGTAATGCTTTCATTCTTTTGTTTTGATAGGTTTTATACTATTTTATTTTGTTTGAATTTATTGTGTGTGAAGGCATGCACAACTATTTTGAAGAAAACAAGAGACACTATGGTAGTCACTGTTGATTTCCTGTTATCTCAATTTGAAGTCCTGTATTGCTTGCACTGTTCTGTTCTGATCTGCTTTGTTCTGTTTATTTTGTTTTGCTTTGTTTTGTTTTATTCTCTTTAGAATAAAAAAAAGAAATTTCCTCATCCATTTTAATTAGTCCATTGCCCTTAATTTCAGTGCCCCATAAATTTTTAGGATAGGAGCAAAATATAGGCAAATTTTCTGCTAGAGCATAGTATAAATGACCACAAGTCCAACTGGCAATGGAATTCTTCTTCTAAACTGAAACCTCTTGAATACTGCCTTACTGTGTTCCTTACTGTCTGTATTTCTCTCAGCATTCTGATCTTCTCAGCTCTGATCACATAAAGCTCAGTTTACAGCATTCTTGGGCTTATCTAAACAGCATCTCCTAACCTTTATAAGCTCCTATTACAAGCCAGTTCCAAGGGCTTTTAAACCACATGGTCAGGAAATGAACAGCAAAGACTTCACTCTTAGTACCAAAATCTGTCCTAGTTACTTTCCTTATCCCTGGGACAAAATATTCAACATCCACAACTTAAAGGAGTAGTTGTTTATTTGAGCTTGTGATTGTCATAGGTTTCAGTTCATACCTGACTCCATACCAGAAATGGCATGAGAGAGGGGCATAGCAAAAGAGACCTGCTCACATGATGGTGGCCAGGCAATGAGAGGAGAGGAGGAGCTGAGGGGGGAAATATACCCTTTCAAGTCACACACCCAATGACCAACTCCTCTACTCAAACTCTACCTCCTAAGAGCAAGTCAACCATAGTGCCCCAATAATTCAGTCACCTTCCAGGAGCCCTGCTTGTGAGTGCATGGTGCATGTGGGGGACATTCTAAAATTAAAACACAGTAAATATTAGTTAGAATGGCAACCTGAATGATGACCCCCAAGTTCCTAAATGCTGGGTGGGAATACTGCCATGTTTGCCAAAATAGACACTGCAAAGGTGTTAAAATAGTGCATCTTGAAATCCTTAGTTTAGAGAATATTCTTAGTCTTAAAATATAACCCTAATTTAGGGAAATCATTTAATCCTTGGAAATTTTCCTGTTTTGTCTGAGTTGCTCCCAAATCACAATGTCCTTATGGGAAGGAGATGGAAGGAGATTAAACTACAGATGGCAGAAGAAGCCGATGTGATAATTAAAGCAAGATGAAAATCTGTGACTTTGAAGACTAAGCAGGGCCAGGATCCAAGGAATGCAAGAAATACAGTTCTAGTACCTAGGGAAGGCAAAGATCACATCTTTTCTGGTTTCACTAGAGACATTGTTTGCTTGTATTTTAAGCCAATATATTTATGGTAACTCGTTACAGCAGTGATAGGAAACTAATTAGTGACCATATGGACTGTTCGGTCATTTGAATCCCACTTATCCCTGCATTCTGATTAGGGATGATAATATGAAGCATGATCGTAACGTGGATAACAGATAAAGTTTTAGTCTACAGTCAAAAAGAAGGTTGTTTATAAAAGAAAGTAGAAGCTTGGATGGGGAGTAGTTGGATGGATCACATTTTTATCACAGTTTCTTATTTTTGTTTACCTTACTTCTGTGATAATAAAACATTACTATAGAGTGTCACATAATCTCAATAAAGTAAGACATGTCTGACTTGACGGTGAAGTGACAATTTAATCTCTTTTCCTAGAAAACGCCATGCATGGAGAAAAACCTTTTATGATAGGAATGCAAAAAAGAAATATTGTAGCATTCTTCCCTTCCATGGAGTATGTAAACAACCTATCCACATAGGATATTCAGATTTTTCTTATTTGTGTCAGAAATTAATACCCCTTACTGTCAAAAGCATTTTTCACTTGACTTTTTGCACTGTATTCAAATGAGTAGCATAATGTTTAAGGAGGTATACAAAAGAAATAAAAGAATCCTACCCTAGTGAGAGCTAATGATCTAGTTATAAGGGTGATTGTGCCCTCATAATCTAAATGTATCACTTTAGAATCTAATTACATTGGTTCAGATGTTTAAGATTATACACATATATATTTTTATAATTATATTAGACCTTCCTTCAAATCAATATGTCAGAAATATAATTTAATACAATGGGTACCAAGGGAAGATGTTGAATAGAAATAATTGAATACAATTAATCAGAAAAGATTCCTGGAAATGGAAAGTTTTAAGATGCTTTTTAAAGGAAAGAGAGACATAGATTGGCAGAACAAAACAGAAATTTCTCTGTTAGTTTATCTGGAAATATCTTAGTTTATAACTCACATTTTTTTCTTTTCATTTTATTGGTACATTTTTAGATATATATGGTGATGACATTCATCATAGGGAATTTGTTCCTAAACAGGATATATCTTGCTTCTTTTTTTTCTCATTCTCCTCCCCTCCTTTCAGCCTCTCTTTCTCTCTCTCTCTCTCTTTATTTACAAATTATTTGTTTCCATTTTTTCCTGGTATTCTTTTTCCCTTGTCCTCTCCTCCCTCTCCATCCATTCCCTTTCTCATTTGAACATTTTCTCCCCATTTTCCAAGTATCCATTATACATTTTCTCTGTATTTACACTTTCAGTTTCTCACACCAGAAAAACCATGAGATCTTTACACATGTGAGTCTGATTTATTTCACTTAAGAGTATGGTCTTGAGGTACCTCCACTTACCTAGAAATAGCTCAAGCTTATCCTTCTTTATGGAAGAATATTTCAACATTGTATAAAAAATACATATTCTTTATGCATTCGTTGGTTGATGAGCATTTGGGCTGTTTCCCAGATTTTGCTGTTACAAAGTGTGCTGCTGGAAACATGGATAAGTATGCATCGCTGTGGTATGACGATGCTTCTAACTCTTTTTGGGAAGATACCAAGAAGGGAAATGGCTTGGTTGACTGGGACCTTTCATTTTAGTGTTTTGAGGAATCTCCACACTGATTTCCACAATAAAACAGAAATTTCTGCAACTTTGAATCCAGAACCAAAATGAAGAACAGTCCTGTCACAAAAGATTGAGGCCTTTCTCACAACCCAGGATGAAATTGTCATGAAAGTGACACCTCTGTGGTGTAATCTGGATATAGCAAGCAGAATCTGAGTACATTTTAAACCCCATAATGGCACTTTGTTTAATGGCAAGTTGTGAAGCACCCTTGCTAAATCATTCCTGGCATAATCGATGGAGTCACTGCCGTGTCTAACTGCATTTTCATAAGTTTGCTGCCTTAGCACATTTCCGGAGTTATTTCTTCCTTCCCTTCACTAGCTTGCTTCTGAAATGCTCTGGCAATCATCCTTTACTGAACTTGAAGGTTGTGTCCTCTTTCGAACGTTCATCTATGCCGATGGCCTTCTGAGTTTAATGGCTTGTAATTACTGTTCCCTCCTCAAAATGTGCAACTTCTATAACTGTACAAAAGCAGTGTTCTGTCAAAATTCTTCCCTCTAGGAGAAACAGGAGAGGGAAGCAAGGTTACTGGTATCCATGCCAGAGAAAAAGACACTGACAAAGCTGATTCATCTTCTTGTCTACAAGATTGAATTAAAGACACAAGCCAAAGTTTTCCCTGAACCTTGACCTGGTTGGGGCAGTGTGAAACAACCTTATTCCTCATCTTTGTCAGACAAAGCAGGGTCACTGTGAGCATGAGCTGAATTTGGGCTATTTATTTCCATTAATACAATCGATTGTTATGACAGTTCATCAAGGTTGGGAGTGAGGGAAATTTCTAAGGCTGCTCAGTCTATAAGAATTCTATTACAAGGGGCTCTGTAGTTTTGTGTCAGCATCCTCATAATCAAACATTCTTGACCTCACCACATATAAATAAATCCAAATGTAAATACCAATTGGTCAATATATAGTATATGTCACACTCCCGTGAAATTTCCATGTAGTTTCTCTACTAAGAAAGAAATGAAAGTGTTTGTAAAATCATTAACAGATGTGGTTGTTGATAATGTGGTAGATATTCACTGTTAACAAAGATGTTAATAAAAATGCTAAAGAATATCCATAAATCTCTCCAGATATTTAAAAAGTGAATAAAATCTATAAAGAAAAGTATTATTCTAAGTATTTGTATCTGAATAGGAATTTTGATCATAAACTACTTTGTACAAAAAAATACAACGAATAACATGAATAATTTTAGTACCCTCAGGCTAGTTCACATTTTTGTATGTATATGCGTGACATAAGGGCATTAATACCGTTTGTCAAAAATACATCAAAGCACAACCTTCATGACAGCATAGGAACTGAAACTTTCAAATTTAGATTCTTTCACACAGTATCAGTGGATCTAAAATAGACCTTTTCCCCCTATTCCTCAAACTATCTATTAGCAGAACTACTTTTTGCTAGGGTTAATCTGAATTTTTTGTAGTAACAGTCATGGAGATGATGCATACTTCTCAGAAATTTCTCTTTAAGAGAAACTACTTCCAACTGAAACTTTGGACCCTCCATAGTGTGTACACCACGCCCTTTGCAGTCTGTTACTCTGATGATGAGTATAGCAGACAGTAGCAGAGAACATTAAAGTCTCTGGCCACCTATGAATCCCTTGCTGTCCATTTCTACCTCACGTGGGATTCCTCCAGGGGGAACCTTTGACTGTACAACTTCTCATTTGGCCTTGGTGAAACTGTATTGATAAACAGCTTCATCTGAAGTCCTTGTATCCAGTTCTTCATTTTCTCCCTTGCAGTTGAGATGTACAATCTCTCTCTGTCTATTTCTGTTCCCACTCTCTCTATTCTCCATAAGCAATTACTCTGCGAATCTCTCCCATTACCAAGTTCAGTCCCAGTATTTTATTTCTGAAGGGCTCAAAAGAAAAAAAAAATGTGGTTCCAGCACTAGGGGGAAGGAAAGAGCAACACAAATCCTTATCTCTCCCAGAGATCAACTGAGTGACTTTAAAATTCCTGTCTCTACAGCTCTAGGCTTTGCAAGGTTACAAGTCCTAGTCTACAAGAGGAGTACACTCCAGATGGTACGGCAAGAGTCTTATTTAATTACAAGCTACAATTGCTACCAGAGAACTTTGGACTCCTTATTACCAAGAAATGGGGGACAGGAAACATGCACCGTCTTGGTATGGTAAATTAGGGACCAAGAGGAGCTAGGTTTGTTTTTTATCCTATAGCAGAGAAGAGAAATACACATAAAAGTGTTGTGATCCATGTGGGTGTCTCCTGACACTGCCATGTCCAGTATTAACTAGGAGTAGAAATGTGAAAGAAACTGCAAGTGAGAAAGGTATGACTACCAAAGGCTCATATTTCTCAAGAGTGAAGAAAACACTCTGCCAGGGACTTCGACACTTCCATTGGTTCAAGGTAATTTATGAACTTGATATTTGTCAAGTTATATTTTGTTGTATGTTTGGCAGCAATCGTCTTTCCAACTATCAACTCTCCCCATGGAAACCAGAAGGAAGACCCATACAGATTACTTTTCTCACTCTAAACTCTATGAAGCAAAGGTTATAAAGCAGTATATACCAATATTCTTCATTATTATAAGATCATTGTTAACTTGTTTTTTATGTCAGTTACCAAATATTTGTTTAGTGTCTATTCTGAGTGCAATTTGCTCTCAATAAAGTATGAAAGCATAGAACTATTTTCTCAGTAAATCTGAGATGATGTATATGAAAATATTTGAGGAGTTATAACTAAAATAGAAAAATAAAATCCTCAAAACATTTACATTACTAAAACATGGGCTTATATATCCAAAATAATATATTTGATTCAAATTCATGTTTGATTAATAGAACTGTAGGAATTAGTATAAATTAAATGTATAAACATTCATTCAAAAAGCTGCTAAGAAGCAGAGTCTAAAATTTACAAACTATTATCTAAACAATGCTTCAGGAAAGCACC
This sequence comes from Cuniculus paca, assembly GCA_004365215.1. NCBI lineage: Eukaryota > Metazoa > Chordata > Mammalia > Rodentia > Cuniculidae > Cuniculus > Cuniculus paca. The sequence continues at coordinate 2,401 of RJWT010002564.1, read as the reverse complement.
AAAAAGAGCTTCTGCATAATTGAGTTTGCTAAAATAATAACAGTAACCAAAGATTTGGTCGAAGTTACTTTCCACATGAATCTGTCCCCAGCGTGATCATCAAAGACCTTTGATTTGTCTTTGCCAAGATTACTCTACAGACATTAAATATCTATTGAGTCAAAATGTAAAGTTAAAAGTCAAATTTTAAAGAAGGATATTGTTTAGTACATAGAATAAGAAAATAAAAATAAGCCAAAAAAATAACGTCATCAGTCATATTTAGCCCAAGGACATAAGAGTACGTTGCAAGCATTTACCAAAATATTATATTCCATAACATCTGGAGGAAAGCAAAAAGCTTGCCAAAAACTGCTAACACACTTTAAAATGAAGGAAATTGGAAATTTTATCAAAAATAGTGTATGCCTTCAGAAAAATCAGCCATAAGTAATTTTATCATGCTGTTTTACACCTAATGAATGCCTAAACTGATAGCTTAAAGGTGACCAAATATTCTCTACCTTACAAGCAATGCGAAGTCTAGGCTCAGCCTATAATCAACTGTTATTTGGTCAAACCAAGAACAGAATGTGGTTTTATGTCTGCACTGCACATTTCTTTCTGACAGCCTGACTTCTTAGAGCTTCACTCATCTGCAGCTCAGCACATAAACACACCGCCTGCAGCCTTGCATTGATTGTCAGCACAATTAATTGCCAGGAAAACTGCAGCTTTATTAAGTGCACGATACTAACAATAAAACCACCACTATTTATAGCATGAGCATGGCGGGATATCTCTACAAATAAAATATAACAATAATAAACAAAAGGCCAGCCTGTAGTCCCACGGAAGAACATCCATGAATTCGTTTTAACATAAGCCACAACAGGGTACTCGAGTTCCCTGAGCTAAGATACTACAACCTCCACTAAAAGACAAGAACCTTTTGTGATCTCCGCAACGTCAAAAGAAAAGCAAATGTTAGCCAGTCTTTTCAAAGCTGTTTCTAAAAACAAAAGCAGAAGCAAAAACAACCTATATTTTCAAATCTCCATTGCCACTAGTTGAACCACAGCAGCCCTATGCTGTTTGTGGAGCTGAGAAAAGAGAAATGTCACAGGGTCCAGTTAAATGAAGAATTGAAGAATGTCCTAAAATTTAAATAGTTATGATATTTTGAAAGCAGATAGATCTGACTATATTTCGGAAGATATTGCTGGCATATGTGCATCATGGAGGAAATTTTGGTCTATTATTAATGAACAGTCTTCATTATGACTTCAAATTAAGATTTAGAAGTAAGCCTTTTTTAAACATTCTTCCACTTATATAGTTCCTTATTAATTTAAATTTGCAGTGTAGCATTGCATAAATTTTTGACAGATAGCACATTTGAGAAAAAGGAAGGGAAAGAAACACAGGGAGACTAACGTGTATGGAACATTGTATGAAAACCTGAGCACCAACGATTGCCTCTGGGACAGTGTGGGTTTTATTCATCACACAAAAATGCAATCATGATTGTGAAAAATCTATGAAAGAACACATGTCTGCACAAGAAGCCTTTAAAATGATGTTTTAGGGCTGTCTACATTAAAAAGATGGATTTGATTGTTAAAATTATTATTATTATTATGTAAATAGGCTATACAACACCCATTAAAAAAATACGTAAAAAACCATTGGTCTCAATAGTAATGACACTACTCATTCTTCACTTCAAGCCCCCCCCACTTTTCAAACCAATCTCATTCTTCCAAATGGGGCTCTTTAAGAAGAGAGATGGCTTCCCATGGCCAGCAGGGTTAACTAAATCAAAATGTACAGATATTTTCTTTATGTATGAAGAATCTTGCTAAGAGCATCATCTGCAGTACAGGTTTTAATGCAAATCTTCTGGTTTACACACAGCAATCTCACATGTCACAAGGAACAAACCATCAGTTTAGTGTGACAGACTCAAGTGAGATGTTTAACTGAAACTCAGGGAAGTCAGATGACCGACTGGGTTCCCCTGCTGATGGGTGACAGAAGCACCATAGAACTGTCCCTTTTCCCTTACGCTCTGTAGACTGCAATGTCATCAATGATCAAGTTAATATTGCATTTGATTACAAACAGTAATAGTAGAGATATTTTAGAAAGGGTTTCTAAAATGCAAAAAATGAAGTGAGGCTCAAAGTTTAAAATATTCTTTAATTTGTCATATCACAAAAACGCAAAACTCAAGAATGGAAAACCATATGTTATTCATTTTTGTAGTCTCAACACAAGTTACACCTACAAGTATAACATAATTTGTACCTCTTTCCAGTAACCTGGATCTTCTCTCATTCATTCTTTTAAAATGAGATGTTTTCAGTTTTATCCTTCCAAATGAATCCTTAGGATAAAAGATTTCCTTCAAAAATTTGGG
>RJWT010002563.1:0-30597 GCA_004365215.1 Cuniculus paca | reverse complement strand
TCTCTGTTGAAACTGTACATGTTCACTGCATGAGTAATTTTGTTTCACAGATGCAGCATTTAAAATCCTGAACCCTATGACTGTTCCAAGATTTTTTAGGCTGAATAGCAACAATGCCTTGATAGAGTTCTTGTTGGAGGTGAGGAGGAGTCTGTTTCATTGGTGGTGGGAACTAAATGGCATTCTTTACATGTCTGGTAATTTCTAGGCACATAAAAACAGGAGGAAATTGTCATCTTCTCTTTAAGGGTACTCCTGAGATAAGAGAACATTATCTTGACTCAAAAAAAGATGTAGACCGGCATCTGAAATCAGCCTGTGAACAGTTTATTCAGCAGCAGAGCAAGCTGTTTGTAGAGCAGCTGGAGGAGTTCATGACAAAGGTATAGACCATGATGCCTGTTTGGTAGTCATTTTGCATTCTTCCCTGGCTTTCCTTTTGAATAACCCTCTAGTGAAAACTTGAGCAGAGATAGCCAAATCTTAATCAGTCTGAGAAATAACCTTAGTTTCCTATCATAGAAGCTTTTGTTTTGCAGATGTTTACATATGCTTGCAGAGTTTGCAGTTTTGAAGAGGAAGAGTACAAATATTGCAAAGCTAGTTACAACTGACCTCTGGTTAGCTGTGTTTTGTTATCCATGTTGTAAGTTGCTGCACGTGGGCTGGGTGTCTCACTCATTGTTTCCTGGAATCTCAATTTCTCCTGGACCTGCACAGTACCAGCCATTCTCGTGTATCAGAAAGCTGACTGTCTGTGTGTGGGGAACATGTTTAGGTTATTAAAAGATGGGTTTTGAACCTGAAAACATCGGTGTGATTCTCATTCCCTTTCATCTGCTCTTTATTGGTCCTTTGTTTACCTATTCCCTTTCTGGGCTCCCTGTTGAGGTGCTTCATTTTCCTTAATTCTTACCACATTCCTTCTCCCAGAAAAATGCATCTTCATTTCACAGATTGAGAAATGAAAGTTTTGCAGTGACTGCGTGTGCATGAGATAAACTTTTTACATCTTTGTTATTTGGTCCCTTTGTGATTTTTGATACAATTAATAGTCTTTCTTGGAAAAAAAAAAAAACAATGATATGCTCTATTGCCTCATTTCCTGACCCTAGTAACTATCCTTTTTCCAAGTATTTGAACAGTCCCTGAGAGAATGTGGTACTACTCTGAGTGTTGGGGGTGGAGGTGTTGATGAAAACATTTAAGTCAAGTTATTTTCCCTGGAACTTTAAAAACTGTTGATACATTGTTTTAGAATTCCATCCTATTGGATATTTCTTGAAACTTTTAAAGTAGGGTTTGCAGTAGTAATAGGCAGAGCTTAGAGCTTGGAGTCTCCTCACTGGAGGGAGGCAAGTCATCATCTCAGATCCTTGATGGGGGATAGCTATAGCATCTCTGTCTCCCTACCGGAGGTTATGATGAGGTTCACTTAGTATTATATATATAAAAGCTGTAATTGTGAAATGATGCAGAAATGTTATAGTAAAATAGACAAATTAGACATAAAGATTTTGCTTTAGCAAAAAGAGGTTAAGGCATTTTAAAGGAAATATTCTTTCAGTTTTATAACTAAGCCGAAAGTTACTTCTTTCTGGTGGGACCAGTTTATGCTAAAGACTCAGACTTACATGTAAAATATACTTATTTTCCTTTAAGCAGTTAGGTAATGTATTGCAAATTTATTTTTAATATTTCCTCTAAAGTGTTTTTAATTTCCTCACAACGCTATTAATGTTTCTTGATGTAGTGCACACAGGAGAATTTGACCTATAAATTTAATTTCTGCTCTCAAAGAATCATAACCTAGTGGGAAATCAAGATAGGAAGGTAATGTAAACATTAGAGTGTACAGAGCAGTGCCATCTGAGAACACTGGGTCTTTGTTCAGCCCTGAAGCTTTAAAAAAGATGGGACTAGTTGGGAAAACCATTTTCCCCGAGAACTGGCCATTTCTTCTTTATTGTTCTCTGGGTGTCTTTCTTAGGAGAGATTAGCTTTGCAAATCTGAGAAAACTGTTAAGAAAATGTTCCTTGAGGTTTGACTTAAAGATTATCTGGATAGAAAAACAGATGAATATGCAAAGCTGTATGTTTTGAAAATAAACTCTAAGTATGTGTCATTATGAAACTGGTTAAATTCTGGAACAATATTAGATAACTATTAAAACTGACAGGCCCAGAAAAATTTCAGAATATAAAATGGGAAGTAAGTTTGTAGAACAGTGTGTTCTAATTTATATAAATGCATACACATGAGTATATTTCGTTTTTACACTGTAAACTATTTTGGATAATAGTGTGAACGTGTTTTTCTTTTAGCAACTTTCTAATTAATCTCTAATCATATGTGTATTTTCTTTTTTAAAACTGCATCTCACAATGAAAAATAAATATAAGCCAGGCATGGTGGCGCACACCTATAATCCCAGCACTGGGAAGGCTGAGGCAGGAGGATTGCTGTAAGTTTGAGACCAGCTTGGGCTACATAGCAAGTTCAAAGCCAACCTCAACTACATAGTGAGACTCTGTCTCAAAAAAAAAAAATAATAATACCAGGAGGAACTGAGTGAAAGGAGGAAAGAAGAAGGGATTTATGCACATGAGCATCATGAGCAAAGATCTAGAGTGATCCAGGAGTAGAAATAGAAATTAGAAATAAAGAAGTCTGGGCGATCTGAGTTAATGTTATACCCCTCTCTGCCCATTCTATAACTAAATATTTGTTTGCCTCTTGTCATGAGAAAGCTAAAGTGTTGGTTTTTCTAATGAGACTTTCCAAGTGAGGCCAATGTCATGGCCTCAAGCTTTGGCGCGTGGCCATTTAAAAACGTTTCATGCAATGTGTCATTTACTGTTCCGCACCATTTCTTACTCTTATCACTATTATGTTAGCAACAGGCTTGTCTGAGCAGCTGAATGCACTTTTTGTATTCACTTCTCTATACTGCTGCTCTGGAATGACAGTTGAAGAGAAGACGCTCCCAAGCCTGTGTCTTTTGCACTCAATGGTCAGATGTGCCTTTTGATGGTATTTGAAGATCCTGTTTCTTTGTTTTAATGACATTCTCTCTGCCTATGAAAAGGAAAAGAAAATCCTTTCAATATGGAAAGGTGATTTTTATCCCACTGGGTGGTACTTTTTAATAACATGGTAATAATTTATTATCGACATAGCAGTCTACTTAAGAGGGATGGGTTTTGTGTTGGTGCTTCTCTAGGGCAGTGATGATGAACCTATGGCAGTTGTGCCACAGCGGGCTATAATCATTGAAAGCTCTAACAGGTTTGTCATCCCTGCTCTACGGCCTTCATTTTCATCTTCCCGTATGGAAATGTCTCAGGGAGAATGCCTTATACGATTTTGGTTATTTGTTTTGCAAGATAACATATACCATGAAATCACAAAAGAAGTTTTGTTAAAAATTTTGTTGACTGTGAAGGATTATGAGATACAATGCATTTTTGTTATAGTTGCACATTAGATCATCAGTATGTTTTAATAGGTTTAAATTGTGTTGTTTATCCTTTGAGAACAGTACAGTTTGTCATTGGTGAAATGAAGCTTTTGTCTTTGTCTCTTTTTCTAGGTTTCAGCATTAAAAACAATGGCCAGCCAGGGAGGCCCCAAGTATACCCTCTCCCAACAGCCTTGGGCGCAACCAGGTATTCTGATTTTACTATTGTGGAGTCCTATTATAGGATATTATTACTTCCCATTTGTATAGCTTTACTGTGACAGCTTGGAGTTGGTTCCCTATTCACTCTGGGGTACTATGATCTGAGTTAATGCGAGATTCGGTTTGGAGCTGACAGGTCTTAAGTGGCCAGCACTGTGTGTATCTCAGTAAACATTCCAAGAGAGGAAGAATTTTAAAAAATTTTACCCAGTTAAAAATAAAATGTGGCTCAAATGGAGACACTTTGGAGTCTGATTTCTGTATATCTACTATTCTTTGGGTTAGACAGAGCTTTGATGAAAATAATGTATTTGACAGAATGAAGTTATGGAGAGAGAACACTTATTTTCAAATATATGAAGAAATGTGAGGCCGCTGTTTTGTTCCACATTTTCTCCAAATTACATCCTCTGTCGATATTTTAGAGTGCTTGGAAAAAAAGAAGTAAAAAATTGAAGTGTCAGTTGGGAGTTGACAGGCAGCAATATCATTGCTTGATTTGCAGATATATCTGAAAAGTCCAGTCTTACTCTTGCCTAAATGTTTTTTGTTTGTTTTTTGCACTACAGGGTTTTTCGGTTTGTTTTTGGGTGAGTGAGAGTCCTTTTTATTTTTGTTTTTTGTGCTCGGGATTGATCTCAGGGTCTTGCTCACCATAGACAGATGCTTTCCTGCTGAGGTGCAACCCCAACCCAGTGGGGAATTCTTTAGTATTAGATGGTAGATATTTAGTCATACCTAACTCTGTATTATTTCTGGTACATTCTGTGGCATTTTGAGTTGCCATTAAACCAGAACATCATTTTATTAAATCGGTATTTCTGGCCATCCCTGACAAATATTTTGAAACTAAAAAGGCTGAAATTGTGAAAGAACAGTGTTTTTATTATGAGTAAGCTGTGTCCAAGTTGGAAAGCAGCATTTTGTTCATAGTGAAAGAGTTCCAAGAAGTGATTCTGGTTTTATATTCATGAAAATTGGTTGTCTACAGACACCTAATATTGAGTCAACTTTTTAGATATGACTGATTTTTCCATAAGAATGTTATGTCTGTCAGGTATTTATTTCTTCTAGGAAAAAGAATTGACACCATTCTAAACCTCCAGAATTTTCAGTTACTGTGAATGCCTTAAGTTAATTTAAAGTTGGGCAAAGAAGTTAAGAGTAGCTATGTATTTCTTAGGAAGACTTACGGTTGTAAAGAATTATTAGATGTCTTCAAAAGAAAGATTTGCATTTCAGAAGTTCCTTTTTAAAAAATTTATTTATTTTTATTTATTTAAAGGGAATAAAAAAATAGAATGTGACAAAACAAAACAGTGAGAACAATATTGGATTTCAAAAACAAGACAGAAGGAAATCCCCCATAGTTGCTATATTGCATATTGTTATTCTCTAAAATAGATGCTCAGACTACCGGCTTCAGGCCTGCAAAGTCAAACAATTTGAGCATTAAGTTGTTTTTTTACTTCACTTGCTATCATCTCAGCCTGTGTTTTCAGAGTTCCCTATATGCACATTGAGGATGTCAGTATCTGTTTGCATTGATTTGTTTTATTGCAGATAAACTTTGTGACATACCTTTTGTTTACTATGGTGGAGACAGTGGATGTTCTACTGTTTGTATTTTAGACACCGGTATTGTATATTAGATTGAAATCTTTAACATCTTTAAAGAGCAGCTTACTTGATGCAGTTGTATATTCTGTCATAAAACAGAACCAAGAATCTTCTACTGACTGGAAATTCTGCACATGGTCTGTGTTAGTGTCAATTCCCTATTCTGATTCTTCATAGTCAAGAAGCAGACTTATCAGTCCTGAACTCATGTTGACCCTTGGAGCAATATTTTTGATCTTTGGATTAATTGGAGCCTTTGGTTTTATGGTTTCAATTGCTTATAAGGCTTATTTAGAAATAGGAGCTGATTTGTAATTTGAATGTTTATGTAAATGAAACTCTTAGATGCAATAAATCTTTTTAAAAATAGGTAAAAAAAAAAACAGCAGATAGGCATCGGCATATTTAGTACAGCTAAGCCCAGAGACTTGATGCATAATTAACATTTTGTTCTTTCCATTTTAGAAAGATCAAAGTAGGGCTATTATTTTCTCAAGTGTAATACTAAAAGAATTCACAGTATTATGTGTATTGTGCTCTTAGGCATTACTAGAATGTCATTAGTAAAGCAAGAATAGATAAAAGAAACTGACAAAAAGGACCGATTGAAATAGGGCTTGCTATTTTGTCGTTTAACCCATTTGGTATCTTTCTAAGTGAGGTGATCTTAATGAGTATTGCAGTGACTGTAGTCTGTTTTTGGGAGGGGTGGGGACAAGATCTCACTATATAATTCAAGTTGGCCTTGAACTTGTGATCCTTCTGCCTCAGCCTCACAGGTGCTACTACTATTACAGTCATGCAGCATCATGCCTGGCAGACTATTCAGTCTATTGTGGTTATATCTTCTGTCCCTTTAGCCCTAGGGAAGGTGTGGCATTGGTTTTTCATAGTCTGTAATACACAAAGCCCACACTTTAGTGTTGGAAGAGATTTATGGGCTGAGAACATCTAGGAACTGTCTTGTGTCTCTCTGCTGTAGAAATCCAGGGTGATGGTCCATGCAAAGCTGGTCAGGTTTTGGGGGAATCACATCATGATAAACTTCAGGACAATGAGTGTAAATCAGGATGCTGGTTTGTTAATTTGGTCTAGGATAGGGTTTTTTTTTGGGGGGGGGAGGGTGGTATCAAGGGCTCTGAAAACTGATTTAGTGACCCCTGAAGTACGTTGGTGGTGACAGAACCAGAACCCATAGAGTAAGCATCCAGAAGGAGCTTTAATTTAATAAAAAAAAAACCATTTTGGAGTGTTTCTTTTTTAGAACATTGGTACTTTCTTGTATTATCACAATCCTTAAATTTTCTACGTGGTATAAAATTCGAATTATGAAAGGCATAAAATGAAAAATTCTATTTTCTATCTGCAGACTAGTTTTGCTCTCAAAGGTAACCACTGCTATAGTTTCTCTCCCTAAATTATTTATGCATACGCAAGCTCATCTGGACTTCAGAAATTGGTTGTGTTGTTTTGTTTTTGTTTTTGTTTTTTAGCACTAGGAATTGAACTCAGGACCTTGTGCTTGCCAGGCAGGCACTTGTGCCACTGAGCTACATCCTTGGCCCTAGAAATTGTTACCCAGATGAGGTTGGGCTTGTGTCCCTTGTTGTTTTCACTTCCTGTGTATCTTGTAGACCTCCTGCACCAGCATATGCAGCTCTAACCATTATGTGGTGAATGCCTAGGACGTTTCACCGTAACGTGGTTTCTTTAGTAATTCTGTAAAGGGATATTTAAATTATTTTTAGTTTGTGTTTCTATATAGTTTTCAATAGAAGTCCCTATATAATCCTTACATATCTTGGTAGTTGGTAAGTAGAATAAATTTTTAGTAGTTGAGATGTTAAGTGAAAGAATATGTGTATTTTCAGTTTTGCTAGATAATGCCTAATATCCCTCAAAAGAAGTTGAACTGTTTTCTCCTGCCATCAGCAGGTAATGAGGATGTAGTTGTCACTCTCTATTTGGGATTGGTTTCAGGACCCCCACAGATAACCAAAACCCATGAATGCTCAAGTCTCATATAAAGTGATATATACCTTAGATCCTCTCTAGATTACTTATAATACCTAGTACAATATAAATGCTGTGTTAATAGGCATTATATTATTAAGGAAATGACAAAATAAAAAATCTGTAACTGTTGAGTACAGACACAGCTTTGGGTTTTTTTGTCCTTCTAAGTATGTTTGGTCTGCATTTGGTTAAACCCATGAATGTGGAGCATGTGGATGTGAAGGACCAAATACCTACTTCCTACATTCTCATCAAACGTGGATATCCACTCTTTGGCAATCTGTAAATGTCTCATTGCTTTAATTTACATTAATTTTGAGTGAGGTTGAACATCTTTGAGATTCTGACTGTTTTTTCCTTTGTAGCTGTGTAGGTAATTTCTTCTCTTAAATACTTCATACAGATGACTGTTCTTACTTTCTATGTATCCCTTTCAGACAGTACATTGGGGTTACATAGTAGTTTTTTTTTTGTTTTTTTTAAGTTCTGGAATTCTTTTCCCTGTCTGATAATATTGGATAAGGAGGTAACAAACAGATATTTAGTTCAATATGTGTGGATATCTTCCAGATGACCTAAGCTAGGTGCTTATTTAGTGTGAAGTAATTCTTACTAGTATCTCCACAAAAATAACTTTTTAAAACTCTCTTACCTCTAAATTCTAATGGTGCATATTTATAGCCCCAGGAATGTCTTGAAGCATGCTCAAGGAATTCTTTTACTGCCTTAGCCTTTGGGGTTAGAGTTCTGTATATAGTAGATACTTAATGTTTATAGGGCTTGCAGTTAAACTTGATAAAGTCTTCTTTTTTCTTTCTTTATTCCCCTCTACATTAAAATAGAAATGCTTCTTTTTCTTTGTGACACTAACAAGATAATTGTCTTTGCAGCGAAGGTTAGTGACCTCGTGGCAGCTGCCTATAAGACAATAAAAGCAAAGCTGCCTTTGACATTGCGAAGCATGTCGCTGTACCTATCCAATAAAGACACAGAGTTCATCTTGTTTAAGCCTGTTAGGGTGAGTAGCACAGTGATTGTTTGAATGTTGGCCAGTGCATTCCAATGCTTTTTTCTCACCTACCACTTTTCTTTTCCTATAGACACTTAAAAATGTTAATTATCACGATTCTTTAAAGGCTTTCAGAGCCTGTATCTATCTTGAGTATATCTTCTCTCACCCCACACTGTTACTTTGTCTTAAGTTTTTAGTATAATTTTAAAATTAGAAATGAGTAAACAAAAAATCAGATCCTCACATTGTGTGCGGCTCAGCCCTTGAGAGTAGCATTTCAGGAATTATGCTCCTGGGCAGGGGATATAGCTCAGTGGCACAAGTGCCTGCCTGGCAAGTGCAAGGTCCTGAGTTCAATTCCCGATACAAAAAAAAACCAAAAAACAAAAAAGGAATTCTGCTTCATCTGATTAGTGAGTAATGGAAGTAAATTGCTGGCAACAGCCACTGAGGGATTAAATGTCAAAGCAAATTTAAGATTCATATCTTCAAGTTCTGTGTTGAGCTCACATTTTTACTGAGGTTTTGGCTGATTTTTAAAGTACACTTTTATATGTCTTGGAACTTTATTATCTTTTGTGTAAGAAATTGCTGAAGACCACTATTCTCTGAGAGAACAGAGATTTCTAGAATTTAGCTTTTCTGGGAAATACTATTTGTTAAATCTTCATCAGGTTATGCTAGCATGTGAAATGTTAGGTTCAAATTATGTCTTTGGTAATCTCATGAAAAACACATTTCCTGTACTTGTTTTTAGTAAAAATCACAATGACATTTTTAGTGCTTCAGGTTTAAGATATGTGTGTTTCTTGTAGCACATCTGATATGACGCCCTCTTTTTTTTTCTAAGAATAACATTCAGCAAGTCTTTCAGAAGTTCCACACTCTGTTGAAGGAAGAGTTCAGCCCTGAAGACATCCAGATCATTGCTTGTCCTTCCATGGAACAGGTAATCCCCATACTGAGCTTTATGTGCCCTGGGTTATTTTACTTGAATAAATAATATGTGAGAGGAAATTTAGTTTTAATTTTTAAAACTGTGCATTGTTTATCCTGAGGAACAAGAATTCAAACTTTGAATTGCTTTTGGGGGACATTTTTCAGTTACATTTTAACTCTGATAGTGAAAACTGCTATGTTTAAAATAATGACCTGTTTGTTAAAAACTCAAATACTGGAGTTTATTTAAAATTTCAAGCTAAAATTTTGACTGAAATATGCATACTTCAAATGAAAAAAAGTGGAGGTTATTTTAAAGATTGGAATAGATGCTAGAAGTGTTTTTTCTTTTCTTCCTACATTTAAACAACTGAATATAGGGCCAGTTTGTGTTAGCTATCACTCATTCATTCAATCTAGTCAGCACATTTGTAGAGTACCCGTTATATATTAGGAGTAGCTGGAGCTTTGCAGAATAGTTCGCTTCTGGTATTAAGTTTGGTGTAGTTCAGGCATTTAGTGTATGGTAAGGACTAGAGAACTCTGAATAGAGACGTAAGGTTGGTGAAAGCCTGGTTGAAGTGAGTAGAGGCTGTGGAGAAGGGAACTGGGGAAGTTTTGTTAAAATGAGGAAAAAGCTGGAGGGAAAAATGGGGCCTTTTTAAAAATTGAGATATAATTCACCTACCATAAAAGTCATCCTTTTAAAGTATAGAGTTTAGTGGTTTTTAATATATGCACAAAATTGTACAATCATCGCCATTGTCTGATGCCAGAATATTTTCATGACTCTTACAAGAAACCCTTTAGCCACTAGTAGATTTTCTATTCCTTCTTTTCCTATGAGTTGTCTCTATTTGCTTATTCTGAATATTTCATTAAATGAAATCATACAACATACAACCTTTCATAACTAACTTCTTTGATTTTGTATACTTTTAAGGCTCATCCATATTGTAGCATGTGCCAAAACTTCATTCTTTTTTTATGGTTGCGTGTGTGTCTTTGTGTGGATAGACAGGTACTATATTTTAAAAAGATAGCCCTGTAGTTGTAGGGTTGTATAGTCAATACTTTTTTTTTTTTTTTTTTAGTCAATAGTTTTTTTAAGTTGTTTGATGTGACTATTTTCTGGGTGGTAGTGACACCAACTTGCTATATAGTTAGGCTTGTTTTTAGTGTTTCAAGATTTAATTTTGCTTTGTAGTTACGTGAAATATTTATGTGGCTCTCAAGTTAGAATTTCAGAAAAGATAAATTTGCAGAAGTCTTTCTTTCCCTTTCTAGTCCTTTCCAGCCCTTTCCCTCCTTCCCTTATAGATCACTTTTTCAAAAACTATTCACTGGATTATCTTATTGCTTTTTTTTTTTCTTCAGTGATCTGTAATCCCATGTTTGTATGTTCTTGGGAAAGTTCGAGTGGGAAAATGTCATGAGAGGCAAATGTGGAATGGAATCTCAGGAACAGTTAGGGGGACTCTTTGGTGGTCTGCAGTAGGAGGGAGAAGTCTGAGAGTGTGGGCACAGAAGTGGGAGGTGGTAAGTGTGGTGAAGTTTATAGGAATCCTAGTCCAAGAAGTAAGTCCTAATCTCAGCAAAGAAGCAAGATCATTGCTGAGAGTGAGGAGGAGCAGGACTGTGAGAAGTTGGAGGAGGAAAGCTTAATTGAGCTTAGTGATTAAGAATCCAAAAGAGATCATTCAGCTTATTTGTCCAGGTTTTTTTTCCCTGTAGTCATAATCAGTTACGTGAATGTAGATAGAGAAAGGCTGGATCATAAGATCTAATTGTGTTAGTCTGTTTTCCATTACTAAGACAAATACCCAAGATAATCAACTTATTTAAAAAAAAGGTTTATTTTGGCTCATAATTTTGGGGTTTCAGTTAATAGTCAATTAGTTCTGTTGCTTTTGGGCCTGCAACAAGGCAGCACATCATAGTGGAAATGGATGGTACAACAAAGCAACTCACCCCATGGCCAGGAAGCAAAACAGAGGAAGCTGAAGGGAATGCGAGCCCCCTGCCCCCTTCAAGGGTGCATTCCCAGTGACCTGAGGACCTCCCTCTAGGTCCCACCTCTTACAGTTTCCTCTGTCTACTAGCAGCATGAGCTGGGAAACAAGCCTTGAATGCATGGGCCTTGGTGCAACATTCCAGATCCAAACTATAGCACCAGTATATAGTAGTTTAAATTCATTTTTTAAACTTACAGAAAAGATGCAAAAGTGGTATAAGAACCCACATATGTATCCTTTTCTGCAATTTATAATTTTCCCCTTTTGCTCTGTCATCTTAGTTTCTCCCCTCCCTATTCCTCTTTTAGATCATTTGAGAGGAAGTTGGGAAACTCTGTGCTCCTTTACTCCTGAATACTACAGATTGTATTTCCTAAGAAAAGGACATTCTCTTACACTACTCCTACTTCTGTAGTTTTCAAAGCTTGAAATGTAACACTGATGCTGTGGTCTGATCCACAGTTCATACTACAAATTTACCAGTGTCTAGCAAAGCCCTTTTCAGATATTGTTCCTGAGTCCAGGGCCAGTATCAGATTGTACACTACTGTCGGGTCACATCTCTAGTTTCTTTGAAGCTGGAGCATTTGTACACCCTTCCTTGAACTAAATTGTCTCTGTGATCTGTTTGTTCATGATTATACTTGGATTTTGTATTGCTGGTAGGAAAAGCATAGAGATGATTTTATATCCTTCCCTTCTTAACATACTTATAAAAGAGATGAGTGTTGATGATCTTGGTCACCAAAGCAGTTGTACTGTGTAGGATTCCCAGCCAGGTCCAGTTACCTGCAGCTTTCCACAGCCTGAGCGATCCACGTGTATTGGACAGGCTGCCATTCCCTTCCAGTCCCCATGGGGCCTAGCTCTAGGGTCCTGGGCCCCCATTACAGAGCAGGCAGAGTTAGAATGTAAACTAGAATTCACCTATCATGGCTGTTCTTGTGTATTTTAAAAAATCATTTAAAGAATTTGGCATATACACAGATTACCCAGAACACACTCTATACAGAAAAAGGTGCCACTGACTATGTAAGTTATCTTTCTGTCATTTGTATTTGTGTGTTATTTTGCCATTAAGACTTCAAATGACTTAAGGGCCTGGGTTTGGTGACAGAGTAGCTCCTTGCAGGATCTGTGGAGGTCAGTGCCCAGTGGCTGTACAAACGGTCTTTTCTCATTTTGTCTCTGAGACCCTGGACACTTCTTCAGCAGGGTAGCATTCGGAAGCAGAGCTAACACAGCCTGTGCTTTACTTTTTAGGTAAACCTCCTGCTGTCTGTTCCTAAATAAGCAGGCTGGTCAGGAAGTGGAGAATGGGCTGAGAAGTCTTAGAGCCTTCAGGACTCTGAGGACTCCTATGTGGGACTGTCCCCAAGACCCCCTCCAGCGTGCTGCTCAGTGCTGACTACAGAAGGAAGCATAAGCAAAATGTTGAAAGATAGGTGTTTCTCTTTGAAAACATCAAAATGCCAAAGATGAATGGATGTGTACATCCTCATTTAAATGGACACAAGAAATGTAAGTTTTTGAGAGGTAGCCATGGGGAGTTTGAAGTGAAATGTTTCTTCACAAAAGTTGTGCAATAAAAATAGGTTACAGTGAGTAGTGCTAAGAACTTTATGGAAATACAGCTGATGAGAAAGCTGCTAAAGGTAAGGTTTGCTAATGCATGAAACACAACAACCCTTTCAGCAACACTTCTAACCACTGAGCATTCCACAGTGTCTATTATTTTACTTTCACAAACCTTATTCCTTTTGAGACAAGGTCTCACTGTATAGTTCAGGCTGGCCTTGAACTTACTATGTAGCCCAGGCTGGCCTTGAACTTCAGATGACCCTCCTTCCTCAGAAACCTTATTTCTGTATTTCTGTATTTAATGCAGTATTTCTCCTATCACTTGATGTTTGGTTGGGAGTAGCTTCCGAGAATGCATCTTATTTTGTTGGGAGTCAGAGTGTTCCTGTTTGATGTGAAGGCATTGTGACAGCTTCAGGATCTGAACTCAAACTGCTGTGGTGCAGTGTTCAAAGCAGGGAGCTGCAGCCTCTTGCTGTAGGCAGGAATAGTTCTTCCATGCAGATCTTTATGGTAGAGCAGTCAGTGGGGTGAGTGGGAATTACAAATTAAGGTGTCTCCATGCTTACGTATAGAGGACAGGAGGAAACCTGATTAGTAGGTCTCCTGAATGAAGCTTAGTTGTGGGCTTTCTGTTTGTAAAATGAACACTTCGATGTGTATTACATGTGTCTAGCAGCCTATGCTGTGCTGTGCACCAGCCTGGTGGGCCTCCATCACTGCTATAGCAGAACATGTTTTGCCAACACACATAGGACAGCAAACACTGCCCATGTCTTAGAAACACCGCACCCTATCAGGAATCACACATGAAGCAGAACAGTGAATTTCCTACAAATTCCTTCCTCTTTAAATTTGGAACTAGACTGATTGTACCTCTGATGTTGTAGTAGTAAACGAAGTGTGGTTCTTGTTTCAAAAAGAATTCCAAATTCCTTAAACACTGGTATGGAGGCAGGACACTGCCAAGGGCTCTGGAATGGCCAGAGACTCCTTGGCGCAGGCGGTGTCACTGTTTCCATGCTGCTCACGTGTGTGCATAGTGCCCCTCTTCACAAGGTACAGTTGGTGTCTGCGTGTAAGAGGTCCCTTTTTAATCACTTTTATTTTGGTGGTGGATGTTGCCTGATGGAGCTTGTTACTCTATGTTTTGAGAAGGTGGAAGGTAAGAGGGCCATATTCTTTCTTTGCCTTGAAATGAATGAATCAGGAGGATTGTATTTACTTCTACTTACTGTTTTAAATACATTTATAAAATAAACTGTAAAATACTTGGTTTTGTGTATTATATGTACATTTGGTTTTTAAATAATCTTTCCAAAGAAATGAGGACATGATTATTGTATTATACTGTGACTGATGTAGTTTGATGTATAGAGCAGAGAGTGTTCTTCAGGATAAAAATATTTAATGGCACTTGTTCTTGTGTTTTGATCTTGTTTGTTTCTGAAACACTGAAACACCTTACAAAGTGCTAAGTAGGTGATAGTGATCCAACTTGTTTTAAGTGAATATTTGTTTAAATCTGTACAGTTTCAGGTGTTTACTTATACAAAAAGTGTACATACTTTGAAATAATTAATTTAAAATACTTTATATTGTTTGACTAGAAATTGTTTTTAATAAATGAATTTTTTAAAAAATATTTTTACTGTTTTCTTGTGTCTGATAATTTGTTTGCATTCTTTCAGAATTTTAATTGAAGCTTTTATTGAGAGGATTTGTAGATCCACACACAGAGAAATCCATATGTCTTTTATCCAGTTTCCCCCAGTGGTAACATCTTGCTGACAGGAATGCAGTATTGTAATCAGGATATGGACACTGATACACTCCACACCAGCCTTCCTCACATTTACCCCTTTTTACGTATACTGCATAAATTCCTTTGGCAAAGTAATTACTGTAAACAGACCTTTTTTTTTTGGCAGTACTGGAAATTGAACTCACAACCTCGTACTTGCCAGGCAGGTGCTTAGGCCACTAAGCTAAATCTCCAGCCCTTGTAAACAGATATTTTTGAACCATCGTAATATTTCATTGGTTAAAAGATTTTTTTAGTCAGCTTTTCATTAACTGTAATAAATACCTGAGGTAGATGGACTTACAAAGAGGAAAGGTTTATTTTGGCTTATAGTTCGGGGATTTCCTCTTTGCAACTGATGGATACTGTTGTGTCTGAGGCAATGCATCATAATGGGCAGTGTGTAGTAAAGCAGAACTACTCACCTCATGACTGGGAGGCAACAGAGAGGAGTGGCCTGGGGTTCCATTGTTCCCTTCAAGAGCACACACCACCAATGAGAAGACCTCCCAGTACCCCCACCCCCATTAAAGTTTCTTCCATCTATCGGTAGTGCCATGGGCCTTTGGGGTAAAATTCCATATACAAACTATAGCAAAAGAATATTTAAGTTTTTGTTTTATGGCAAAAATTATAAATTTCCTGAGTACCATCAGCACAGATAACTATATTGAAGTATAGTAATGGTGTAGTAACAGTAAGACAAGTTGAGTGTAGGCCTGTAATCCCAGCTACTCAGCAGGCAGGCAAGAGGATTACAGATTTGAAGCCAACATAGGCAAAACCCTGCCTCAAATTTTAAAAGGGCTGAGAATGTAGCTCAAAGGTAAGAAAGTGCTTTCCTAGTATTCACAAGGCTCTAGGGTTCAATATCCAGCACTGCCAAGACAACAGCAAAAACCCATATTTCCCCCCTGGTTTAACAAGCTCTTATTTTTAAATTCATGTCTGTTACTTTATTAGTAAGGCAGGGTAGTCAACCTTAGTTCTTAAAAAGGGGTTATCAGTTAATTGAACCTGGAGATGTTGATGAGAGATCTTCTCAAAAAGGAGGAACTTTACTATATCCTCTCCTCTTTGGAGTACTATTGTGAGTGTTCTTCTGTTGCTTGTCCTTCTTCAGTTTCTCAGTGTGGACACCAATAGAAAGAGAAGTGGCTGCTGAAAACCTTGTACAGTGATACTCATTTACATAATGATGTGGCACACTCCTGTAATCCTACCACTCTGCGATGATAAGGCAGGAGGATTCCAACCTCAGTCAAGCCTGCACAACTTAGGAAAACTGTCTCAATAAAAAGGGCTGAGGATGTAGCCCAGTGCACAGGTCCTGGGTTCAATCCCCAGTACTCAAAACAAGAAACATCATTCACTAAGTATATAAATGTTTGAAAATATTTTTCAAACAAAAAAATATGTCCAGTCCTACAAATATGCTCACTGTTAGACATTTCTGTAGTGTTTGATTTTTAAAGTAAAATAGAAATTATTTCATAAATGAGCCCTCAAGGAAAAGCAGGGAACCAACAGCAGTACATAACAAAGATAAGCCAATACATATCAGTTATAACCATCTATGTAGTCTCAATTCACCAGTCAAAAGTAACATTGGCAGAATGGATCAAGAAACAAGATCCAGTATGCTGTTTACAAGAAACACATTTAACTCAAAAAGAAACTCATAGACTGAAAATTAAAGAATAGAAAACAATACTCCATGCAACAGGAACCCAGAAAAAAGTAGGGGTAGCTATTCTGTTTGCAGACAATGTGAACTTCAAACCAAAAATGATCAAAAGAGATAAAGGAGGTCACTACATATTTGTTAGGGGAAAAATTCAAGAGGAAGAGATAACAATCATGAATATATATGCTTCACATATGGGAGTACCCAACCATATAAGACAAATCTTAATAGACATGAAAAATCAAATAAGTGATAACACAGTTGTAATGGGGGCTCTTAATGCCCCATTGTCACAGAGATAAATCAACTAAACAAAAAGTTGGCAAAGAAATAACAGAACTGAATCAAACCTGTGAACAAATGGACTTAGTTGACATTTACAGAATGTTCCACCCAACAACACCAGAATACACATTCTTAGCTGCGCATGGAGCATTCTCTAAAATAGACCATGTATTAGCCCATAGGACATGCTTAAGTAAATGCAAAGGAATTGAAATTATCCCATGCATATTATCTGACCACAGAGCAATGGAGTTGGAAATTAATGGCAAAAGAAATCGCAAAAACTCCATAAACATATGGAAAGTAAATAGCACCCTCCTGAACAACTAATGGGTCAGAGTTGAAATTAAGAAATTAAACAGTATCTGTAATCAAAAATATAAATACAGTATCCCGCAACCTGTGGGACACAATGAAAGCAGCCCTGAGAGGGGAACTTATAGCAGTGAATTCTCACATCAGGAAAACAGAATGTGCGCAAATAATCTAATGCTACACCTCAAGCTTCTAGAAAAAGAAGAGCAAGTCAAGCACAAAGCCCATACAAGGGAGGAAATTATAAAGATCAGAACAGAAATTAATGCAACTGACACTAGGAAAACAATACAAAGACTTAATGAATCAAAGAGTTGGTTCTTTGGAGCCACACCACTGTGAGCCCACAAGTCACCATCACCATTGGGGACCGGTAACAAGTATAGGCCAGGAGAAGCAGCCAGCCACGACCCTGAGAGCCTGCTGGCCATCATCACCACTGGGGACAATAACCAGTGCATGCTGGGAGAAGCAGCTAGCCAAACTCCCTAGTGCCTGCTGACATTGGGGGAGTCTTGGTGTAGCTGTGCATGTCTGGAAAAGCCCACCCTGCACCCCACTGCCTCCCCAGGAACTGAGGTCAGGAGAAACCCAGGTGCCTGGCCCTTTCCCTTACATTGCAGACACAGCCAACACAGGAAGTGCCTGGGATCCCACAATTGGCTTGTCCAGAGAAACCCAGGAAATTGTCAAGATGAAGGAGCAAAAGGCAATCTAAGACCTGCAGTCCACAAAGAACAAGTCTATGAGACATGGACATGGACATGGAGTAAATTGGAAGTTGCCCACCTGAAATTTCTGAAAGGACAGCAACTGAAGTAAAACAATTTCATGAGGCTGTAAAATTAATCAAATCAGAAATAATATCTGAGGTAGAAGAAATGACAATGAAAAGATTGCTGAGCATATCTAAAGACATAGATAAAAAAGAACAGCATAGGAAAATGATGTAAACCTTGAATGAACAATATAGGAAAGAATTATAATCCATGAAGCAGATTCAAAAAGATACCCAGGAAATTAAAAACTCCATTGAAAGCTGGCAAAACCATTTGAAAGAAACTGAAGACAGATTTTCACACCTTGAAGACAGGATTGCAGCTAGTGATCATGAAAGGTAAGATCTCTTACAAATAACAAGGAACCAGGAAATAACATTTCAATGACGGCAAGATGATGCAAAGAAAAATAATTGAAGACTGATAGATGTCAGAGAAAAAGCAGGGGTCAACACAAATGACATAAAAAGACTATTTACAGAAGTAAAAAAAGAAAACTTCCCAAACATGTGAAAGGACCTGATAGATAAGTGAGGCATATAGAACTCCAACTAGCCATAACCAAAATAGATCTACACCCAAACATATAATAATCAAGATTCCAGAAATTCAGCACAAGAACAGAATAATATATTAAAGGCTGTTACAAAGGAAACGGATAAAGGAAAACCCATCAGAATCATGACAGACTTCTCAACACAAACCATCAAGTCAAGAAGAGCTTGGAGTGAAGTATTGTAAGTCCTGAAAGAAAACAACTTCCAACCCAGATTGATGAAGCCTGCAAAGCTATCTTTCAAAATTAATGGAGAAATAAGATACTGCCTTGATAAAGAACAACTAAAGGAATTCATGACCAAAAACCAATGCTACAATGGGTGCTGAAGGATATTCTAGAGAGAAATAAAAATGGCCATGGTTTCAGGAACAGCGGCAGAGGCGGGTCACCAAGCAGGGCAGGCAGTTGAACAGAGGGGAAAAGGGGGGGGCAATGGCAGGAGGATAGCATGGAAGAGATGAGTCAGTGTATGTCAGTCATAACTATTAGTGTAGATGGCCTCAATTCACCAATAAAAAGAAATGAGCAGAGTGGATTGGGAGACAGGATCCATCAATATGCTGTATACAGGAAACATATTTGACTTGAAAGGAAATTCAAGGACTGAAGGTTGGAGGAGAGAAGATAATGCTCCATGCAGCAGGGACCCAGAAAAAAGCAGAGTTAACTTACCCATCAACCACAGATTAGATAAAAAAGGTATAGTATTTTTATACAATGGAAAGCTACCCAGCTATAAAGAAGGATAATCTCGAGGCTCTTGTAGGTAAATGGATGCAACTTGAAATCATGCTTATGGATAAAATGGTTTGGACACAGATGGATGAACACTGTATTGTCTTCCTAGTATAAAAAAACTGAAGGAGTCAGTGGGATCCACAATGTACAATAGATATCATGAAAGTATAAGGGGAGGAAATGTCTAAAAAGGGAAGATGGGAGTCAGTGTTAATTTCCTACTATCTTGTTTTGAAGTCCTGTATCATTTTCATCATTTTTGTTTTTGTCTGGTTTTATTCTGTTTTGTTTGGTTTTATGGTGTCTGATGGTATTGACAGCTGTTTTGAAGATAACAAGATATAGTAGCCATTGTTGATTTCCTATTATCTTGTTTTGAAGTCATGTATCACTTTCATTTTTTTGATTGGCTTCATTCTGTTTCATTTTGTTTAGTTTTATTCTTTAATATAATAAAAAAAGAGTTGGTTCTTTCAAATAATAAATAAAATTGATAAGCCCCCTAGCCAACCTTATCAAAAAAGGGAGAGAAAAAATAAATTCATGCAATGAGCAATGAAGAGAGTGAAAGCACTACAGATCCTGTGGAAATACTGAATATCATCAGTACGTACTTCAAAACTCTTTACTCACATAAAATGGAAAACACAAGAAATGGACAGATTCCTAGAAACATATGAATTAAAAAGCTGAATCAAGATTTTAAAATTCTGCATAATCCAATGTCAGCTAATGAAATTGAGAACATAATTAAAAACTTACCAATAAAGAAAAGTCCAGGTTCTGATGGATTGACAACTGAATTCTACAAGAAATTTGGAGAAGATTTAATGCCAATACTCCTCAAACTCTTTAATGAAATTGAAAGGGAAGCAATTTTCCCTAACTCATTCCTGGAGGTATTACCCTGATATCAAAACCAGAGAAAGACCCAACCAAAAAAAACAAAAGCAAAAACAAAACCAAAACAAAACAAAAAACTATAGGCCAATCTCCATGATGGACATAGATGCAAAAGTCCTCAATAAAATACTAGTAAACAAAATACAGCGAATCATCAAGATTATACACCATGACCAAGTGGGATTCATCCCAGGAATGTAGAAATGGTTCAACATACACAAATCAATAAATGTAATACACCATATGAACAGAGCCAAAGACAAAAATCATATAATCATCTCAAGATGCAGAAAAAACTTTTGATAAAGTGCAACACTCATTCATGATAAAAATCCTACAGAAAATCTGAATAGATGGTCTTTACCTCAATCTGATAAAAGTCATCTATGACAAACCAACAGCCAACATCATACTAAATAGACAAAAACTGAAAGCTTTCACTCTAAAATCAGGAGCAAGATAAAGATGTTCACTATCATCACTCTTATTCAATATAGTTCTGGAAACATTAGGTAGAGCAATTAGATGAGA
Source organism: Cuniculus paca (assembly GCA_004365215.1). Classification (NCBI taxonomy): domain Eukaryota; kingdom Metazoa; phylum Chordata; class Mammalia; order Rodentia; family Cuniculidae; genus Cuniculus; species Cuniculus paca. The sequence continues at coordinate 10,130 of RJWT010002563.1, read as the reverse complement.
GAAATAAAAGTAACAAGGATAGGAAAGAAAGGAGTTAAATTACAATTATTCACAGATGATATGATATTCTATCTAGAAGACCCCAAAAACTCCACCAAAAGACTTTCAGACTTAATAAGCAAATTCAGTAACATAGCTGGATAGAAAGTCAACACTCACATATCAATAACATTCCTGTACACAAACTCACTGAGAGAGTGTCTTGGTTACTTTTTTCTCGTTTGCTGGGACAAAACACCTGACACCCAAAGTGAAGCAAGGAAAGGTTTATTTAGCTTACAGTTTTTGGAGATTTTAGTCCATAATCAGCTGGCTCCAAGGCAGGGTGGCATGGCACTGGGGCAACACTTCAAGGCAGCAGCCAGAGCAAAACAAAAGAAGCAAGTGCAAGCCTCTTCTCTATCCCTTATATTGTACACAGGCCACCCCCCCACCTTCAGGGTGGGTGTAACCCTCACAAAATCTCCTTGCCCTCCTTTGCACAGGATGAGGATATTTACAAGGTAAGAACCCTGGCTCCCTAGTCTCTGTTAAACTTCTAAATTGCTCAAGTTGACACAATGTATCAACTATAACAGAGAGAAATTAGGGAAGCAATACCCTTCACAATAGCATCCAAAAAAATGAAATGCATAGGAATCAATCTAACAAAGGAAGTAAAAGAACTATATGTTGAAAATTACAGTACTCTGAAAAAGGAGTCTGAAGAAGCAAATGGAAAGCTATCCCTTGCTCATGGATAGGAAGAACCAACATTGTGAAAATGGCCATACTCCCCAAACTGTTATACAGATTTAATGAAATCCTGATCAAAATACCATTAGCATACCTCACAGAACTAGAGAAAACATTCCGAAAATTCATTTGGAAACAGAAGAAACCTAGAATAGCAAAGGTAACCCTTTTGCCTTGTTGCCTTGTTGTCCTCAGATCTGATACATGATCCATTTTGCTTGATGGTTTTTACCAACTCAGCTTGGAAGCTCCACGGCCAAGAAGCTTTCTGTGTATCCACTAAACTACAAGAACCTCCTCCATCGCCTGTGGTAGGTTCTCAGAAAGCGTTTGTTGAATGACTCGCTCATGCCATGCAGCCTTCCCCACCCTATCCTATTACCACCAAGTTCTGCCTGTTCTCCTTCCCAAATACAGTAGCTCTGATTCCTTCCCACCTCTTTGTTTCCAGTGACTGCACTAGGTCAAGATTCTCATGTTCAATATTCTTTGCTGGGCATATTGAAGTATCTTTACTCCCAGAGCCCAGTCCTTTAACATTCACTCCCCGCCCGCACTCCAGGAATATAAAGCCGTGAATTCTAATGATACACAGGGACTCAGTTGACCCCTTCTACTGCTCACTTATCATGATCTTTGAGTGCAGGCTCAGAAAACATCACCAGCTTAAGCGGGAAGGAAATTAATGGAAGTATGGAAGAGGACTTTATCATCCCTTTGGGGACAGACCAGAGACTGGAGAACAAGGGGAATGGGAGCAGGAAGCATCACAGGTGCAGGTTTGTATTTTCCCAGGTGTGGCAGGGCCTGGGCCAGACACTGCTTTCATCTTGGCCGTGCCTCCTCTTGCGGGGCAAGTATTGTGTCTGGCTTTCTGTGTTACTCTGAGTGTTGAGCAGGGAGGAAGATCATCTCAGCCGCAGGTTCACTGTCTGCCCAACATTGAGATTCTGGAGCTGCACCTGGAGAGGGTTTTTCCTTTACCAGCTGGGGCAGTGTTAAACTTTGTATGATGCTGGGGTACACTGTGAGTCATCGGGAAGGAGTCTCTGGCTCTGGTGTCTGCTTTTCCTTATATGCAGTTTATTGAGCAGAGGTAGGATGGTGCCACCACCTGCTCTCCAGTGATCACCCCCCTAACCTAGAGAGAAGTACAAGCCAAAAAAAAAAAAAAAAAGGGAGGGGGAGGGATGAGATGGGAGGGTAGAGGGGAAGAGGGTGTTGTGCCTGTTTGCTACTGTTTGTTAAGAGTTTTTACCCCTGTATTGTTAATAATGTATTTACATTTTCCTCCTCCAGTTTAGTGGTGTGCCTTCTGACAGGGCCTTGACCCATAAAAATCTTTTTTATTTTCTGTAGTTTTACTGCTACCTGGTAAATTAATTCTCACAAGAGAGATTCCCTTCCATAAAGGGAGAATGGGATCAGGGTTGCAGGACCGCCAAAAAAGATAATTGTCTAACAAACTCAAAATGCCCTATCTTTACTCATGTCTAGCTCTCAGTATCTCTGCATATGCCATCACCTCTCACTGGAGCTCACAGCATGCCCTGCTCCTCTTCACTCTGCAGCTCAGCTCAGAAAGAGGTTCCTGTGACTTGGCCCTTACCCTAGGTTCTCTCTTTGCTTCCATTCTACTGTGTCCTCCATAAAACAGCAATTTCGTTGCTTCTCTATCCTACTCTCTAAGCCCCTCCCACTCCCCTTTCCCAGTCCCACCCTGGCCACCAACTATAGACAGTCTATTCTTGGTCTCCTCAGCACATGGTGGGTGCTTGGTGTCTGTTGGATGTCTTAATTACTGAAGAGACACCATTTTTGGAGGGCATTGGAAGGAGCTGCATTTACCTTGCGGCATTTACTGATGAATTACCCTCCTTGAAAATTATTAAACTGGGAGGTTCAGAAATCCTTGAACCTGCCAGTTTAATATGGATACATAGCCAAATCTAGTTCATTTGCATTTCTAGAAGTGCCTTTTTTTTTTTAACCAGGTCAATGAAGATAAAATGGTATTGAGCCAGGAAGGATGTGTTCTTTCAGAAATATGGGTGCCTGTGAGAGGCCAGGGGTGTGAATCAGAGGTTGTCAGGAGATAAATTGTGCCCCCATCAAAGTTCATCCAACAAAACCCTAACCTCTAGTACCACCGAATATGACCTTATTTGGAAATAGAGTGTTTGCAGTGTAATTAGGATGAGTGACACTGGAGGAGAAGCCGGGAGATCCAAGACCGGAGTCATTTTCACCTTCCACACTCAGGACCCACACTGCCCAGGTGTTGCTCAGATGCCTCAAAGTCGGAAGGTGCGGCTGGCCCCCTAGAGGCTGGTAGAGAGCTGTGCAGAGGCAGCGGCGGCAGCTGGGTGGCTGGGATAAGCTTCCACAGCTCCCTGGGGCCGGTGTAGGGGGTGGGGGGTCCTGCACCAAATGGAATATTGGCAGCAGCCTTTGGGGTGGGCTTGAGCCTCGGGTGGGGATTCGCAGAAAATCCCATGTTGTCACCAGAACATTATCACTTTGTAGTTAGGTAGGTTGGGACACCAGTCTTCACTGCCACTAACTAGTGTGGAATCTTGAGTCAGGCATTTAACCTCTTTTCCCCAAGAAAATGCTGTCCATATCACAGAGCCACGTGAGGCCTAACTTGCATAGTGTTTAGTCCAGGTTTGCAATTTGGTTGGTCAGTGGTAGTGAGTACCATACTGAGAAAGCCCTGAGAAAGCTGAGTGGACTCTTTCCAGAAACCAAGGGAAATGCAGACATGTACCATGTTAGCATCGTATATCTGACAAACACCTCCTTGGAGCTGCTCTGGTGTGAAGGGAGGGACTGAGCTAACTGGCATGGTACTCACCAAGTGGTTTCTAGTGGTGAGACACTGTGCTAGGGATGAAGCATGGGTGAACTTATCCAGTGCCCCTAACTCTGTGGTGTGGGGACTATTTCTAGGCCCACTTTACAGATGTAGAAAGGGAGGCATAAAGCTACTTGCCCAAGAGCACACAGTCAGCAAGGGGCAGAGTGGAACAGTCTGTGTCCTGAGTCAAGGCAAGTACTGCAAGCTGCAGCAGAACTTCTGAAGGACAGTGAGCAGTAGGAGGAGGCAGGACGGGTGTTGCCATGTATTGCTTATGGAAGTAACAGTGTGTTTCCGAAGCTGTCAGGTCAGGGATAACCACTGAGTTGTCTGTGCCCAGCTACAAATTTCGTCAGCCCTGAGAAACTTATTTTTTTCTCTCCCCAACCAAGGAGGTGTAACAGGTCCCAAATTACAAACCAACTCTCCAGTGACATAAACAGGTCTTTGGGGTTTTCCATGAAGCTCCTGGGGACTGAAGCTGGAGGAAGCCTGGGACAATTTGGTGGCTGCCCCAACGTCAGACTTGAGACATACTCTTCGCCAGATGCATATTCACTTTCCACTTTGTGGTGGCTTTGATGAAGTTTTCCAAATCAGGGATGGTCAGGGAATTTAGGATCCTACTCATTTTTCCCAGAAGGATCTGGATCTTTTGAGCTGTTGGACCAGGTTCCACCTCCAGGACTGCTGTCTTTTTCATGTTGCTCAGCACTTCTGGGTTTATGAACTGTGGGATTCATAAAGGCCAGGTGAGGAACAACGCTGTCTGGGCACTGCTCCCGCTACCCACGGAATGGTGCCCTGTGGCCATGGGGAGTCTGCCCTGGAACCTCTACCCTCAAGGGCAGATCCATTTCCCCAGCCCTGCTGCCAGTAGGCTTTCTGCTGCTTCCCCAGACTCTGCCCAGTGCCTATGGGCATGTGCACATGGTGATGTGGGCTGAGGCCACACACACGGGCTCAACCCCACACCAGAGAGAAAATAGCTCTTTCCCTGGTGTGGCCTGGCTTCAAAGGCTGTGCTGTCCCAGGGGCATCAAGCTTCTTGCCCATGGGTTCTAGACTGCAGGCTGGGTCAAGGAACTGCCAGGGCTCAGAGGCCTCATGGTGTCCACTGACGAGCCCCACTTGTACACTGGGTTCCTTGGCAGTATATCTGGGTTTTGTTGGGATGAGGCCTTGCCCCAGTGAGGCAGTCTCAGTGTCACCCTCTGCCTTGGTTTTTGGCCTATAGAAGGCTGATAAAAAGTCTTGTGGAGGGAACATGATAAAGAATAAATAATACTATCATGTACAGTTACAAATTCTCTCGATGAATACAATCATTATGTACATCTACATTGTACCAATAAACTTAACTAAAAAAAGAGAAGTCTTGTAAAGTTAAAAAAAAAAAGAGTAATACCAACATAGCCTATTTCTGTGAGGTCTCCAGTTGATGACATGGCTTCACACACAGTGTCTTCCCTAGCCTGTGCGCCAGTCTGTGCCTCTTGCAGAAGACAAAGGCCAGCATCACCCAGGAAATGGAGGGGTGGGTGTGGAAGGGCCTGGTCTTCCCAAGGCGCCTGGCTACCTAGCCTGGGCTGATCCTCTGGTCACAGCCCCAGCTCTGTCCTCTCCTTGTCTCTGTGACTCATTATGTTTGTGCTGGCTCACTCCATCTCCCTCCATAGGTGCAACTCCCAGGGCTGTTAGGCCTGATCGCCCTGTCCTTGCATCCTTTTCTGGGTACCATCTCCCTTCCTGGCCTTCGTTCCCCAGGAAAACTCACTGCTGTTTGCAGGCAGTGGTCCAGGCAGGCCCTCATGCCCTCTCCAGATCCAATGGCTCCCTCTTAAACTTGTAACTGCTGAGGTAGGAGTGTGAATGGTGACTCAAGACAGTAGAATTGGGTTCAACTGCTTGGAGAAACTCAGATGGGCAAGGATGAAGGGGCATACTATTCAGCTGAAAAATGGTGGCTATGCCAGAAAGAGAACCCAGGATACCAACTGGTCATGGCTGGTTGAAACGTCCCCAGAGTTAGCATTCAAAGGTCCATGTTCTGGGAAACCCTTGGTCCTGAGTGAGTGGTCAACTGGTCACTTTACTCCCACCACATTTTCTTCTCTACTCAAAAATAATATTCACTCAGTTAAATTTTGCCAGAGTTGGCAATTGGGATTCTTCCCCCAGCTGCCTCATCTCCCAACCGACATGTCTACCTAACTGTCTCTGCTGAGGTTGGTGTCCGGAGGACTGGCTTGCCGTTCTGGTGGGGGTCTGTGGATGGAGACTTCTATGGTGCAGTGGGGAAGGGGAGCTGGAGCAAGAATAGGGTTGTGTTCAGGTCTCACTGGCGGGTGGGGGGGCTCTTTATTCCTCTCCTTGCCTTTGCTTCCTAGGAAGGGTCTCAAGAGTCCACCTTCTTCCCCTACCACAACGATATGTCCAGGGCTACAGACTCATTGTTAGTATTAGGTTGAACTATTCCTCCCCACCCCAAGATGATACACTCAAGTCATAAACTACTGTACCTGTGCATATGACCTTCTTTGACAATAGGGTCTTTTCCTAAGTATCTGAGGTAATTACAGATTCAGGATGAGATCATCCTGGATTAGGGTGGGCCCTAAATCCAGTGACTGGTGTCCTTATAAGAGAAAGGAGGAGGATGCCATACAGAGAGGATAGACAATGAGAATGGAGACAGAAATTGCAGCGATACAGATACAAGCCAAGCAATCCCTGGGCTGACCAGCAGCTGGGAGAGGCAAAGAGGGACCCTCCATCAGAACCTTTGGAGGGTGGTGGCCTCATTTACACTTTGATATCAGATATTTAATCCCCAGAACTGTGAGAGAATAAACTTCTGTTGTTTGAAGCCTCCTGGTTTGTGCAATTTGTTATGGTGGCCCTAGGAACGAGTGCACGGAGGCTTCTTTCCTGCTGGGCCCAGGTAGAGCACATCAGATCTCTAGGTGATCCCTTGTTGTGGGGTGAGTGTTTAGGGAGGACAGAAGGCCGATCCCCGGTGGCTGTCAGGCCCTGCCTTCCCATGACCAGGCTGTTGTGATTGTGAAGTGAGGCAATGCAAGTGACATCTTCATTTTTCTATCTGGTTCATAATGAGCTGAGGATGTCAGGTTTTGCAGCGCTCAGCCTCCCGATGCTGGCAGTTGATATGAAGGCATGTGGTGGTAAGCATCAGGTAAAGGAAGGTGGCCTTGCACGAGCCACAGCCTGTGTGTAGATGGGCGTTCCAGCCAGCAGAGGGTAGGGGAAGTCGGGACCTTACCTTGTATTTAGTGCCCAAGTTTAAACAAACCCGCTTCTTTTCATAGAAGAAACTGAAGATGATCTGATCTTGGCTCCTTATTTGCACCTGGATGTACTGGTTGATTTTCAAGGTGATACACTTGATAGGGGGCGCATGGATATGGACGCTCAGATCCCACCAGTTCCAGGCCTTCTGGGGCCTGCCTTTGGGGAAGTAGTAGCCCAGGCTGCGGCTCAGGCTCAACCTAGATGGAAAGGTCGTGTTAGGTGGCTGTAGAGCTGGACGCTGAACTCCATGGCAGAGCAGGGCCCCTGTCCCCTGCTGTGGTTCGGGCCTCACTCCTACACTCTCTTTTCTGTCCCTGGATCACATACGCTCTTCCTCGCCTCATACCGTTGCCTCGCTAATGGTCTCCTGCCCTACATGCATGGCTGGCATCTGCCTATCCTTCAAATCTCAGCTTCAGTTCCCCCTTCTCAGCAGGGCCCCTCTAGCTCGCTGACGATGCTCTGTGCCCCTCCCCCATGTGTTTTCCTGACGCGTGTAGCCATGCATGTATTGTCTGTAAGAGCAGTGGGCTCATTATTGGCTAATTCAGTATCTTCAATGTCATTATGTACTCAACTGCCAGGAATCATGAAGATGAGCTCCTAGAGGCAGGTCCTGCTCAGGCCTGTGCCAGTACCCTTGGGCATAGGTGCTGAGTGAGGGTAGGTGGGTGGATTTCTCCTCGGTCCTCCCTAATTTCTGGGGATTTGCCTGACTTTCGAGCCTTTCTTGGCCTTTCAAACCCCGTATATGTCTTCACCATTGAGCGTAACCTGTGCCCCTTCACTCCCCTTAACCTACCCAAGAGGTTGCAAATACAGTGATGAATTGCAAACATGGCCCAGGACTGCCACCAGCAAACTCTGTGACCTTAGACAAATTACTGAAGCTCCATGTGTAAAACACAGGTAATAGTACTTTCCTCATAGCGTTGTATGGGGATTAAATTCCCATACTAGGAGCAACTCAGTAAACATTAGAATTTCCTTAATATCTGGGACAGAGGGGAGGGGAAAGAAAGGAATCTTATGTGAGCCCGCAAGGAACAGATTTCAACTAGCTTTTTACTCCTTGAAGTGGCTCCCAACAGAGTTCCTGCATAGGGTTAAAGTCTGTCCCTGACTGGGGACGTGGTTCTGGGCTAAAGGTGTCAGAGAGATGGGTCTAGAAAGAGTGTCAGTATCTGGAGGCTGTGCTCATGGGAGTGAGGACCTGTGCTGTGGAGAGAGGAGACCCTGCTCACCAGAGACCATGGGTTTAGCTGGCACGTGCTGAGGAGGCTTGTGCTCTGTCCAGCACGGAGAAGAAAGGGCAAGAAAAATGACAGTGATGTTTCTGAGGGTCCTATCCTATTTTAGGGGCAGATGGGAATAAGAAAGGAGAGGCAGGGCCAGCTAGGGATAGGACACTGCATCGGCCACTTGCCAAGATTTGTGAGGGTCTTCCCAGCCTGACTGACCAGCTTGGAAGGCTGAAAAGTCACCGGCGCTAAGCCTGCCTGTTCTGTTCTCTAGGGAGGAGCTCAGGTTTGGAAGGGGAAGCTGCCAGCATTTCTCCTTCTTGACAGTGCATGAACATGGTTTCTGAAAATCTTCCAAGGGCACACAAGTCTCAGGGCCCAAGGAAAGCAATGGAGATGAGAAATCGGGGCTCTTGGGACCCCACTGGCTGTCGGCCAGAGCTTGAGCCTCCAAAACAAGGCTGCTTTGGGAAAGAGGGACTTTAAGCCCGTGGTAGCTGCTGTCCTGAGGACCGGATGCCTGAGCCATTTTCTTATAACGCAGAGGCCTTTCCTGAGTCCCAGCAATAATCTGGGGCATCAGTAGATTATTGGCTGCCCATTCCTGACACCAGGAGAGGCTGGAGCATGGCTCCCTGTGGATTTTAATGAGAGGATGTGATGACTTCCTACCCTCTGAGTGCCTGTCTTTATCCTGTAGCCCTGGGTGGGGGCCATAGCCTTGGGGGAAGGGACACTTCCTGGCATTAGAAGCACGGCGGAGGGCACTCTGACCTGGCTGCCCAGTCCTCCTGAGCCACGGAGTCCCCTGCACACAGTTACAGAATCTAGATCTCTAGGCGTGGCCTGGACTTTCAAAGCCAGAACCTTGAGTTTGGGTCAGCGGATGCACTTTGCAGCATCCACCCCCTTGGGTTCTGTTGGGCCTTGGGATTTGAGGATAAGATGAATTATTTTTTATAGATTGATTTTTTTAAAAAAAGTGACTTTTTAAGGCTGAATCAAAATGTCATAAAATTTCCTTCTTACGATTTTCTTTTGTATGAGTCGGGTTAAGTGATTTATCCTCTGAGCCTAAGTTTCTTTATCAATGCAATGATTTCTCTAGATTTTCTGTTGGAACATTGCCAGCTACTGTGTAAGGTAATAAACTGAACTCATCCCACTCCCACTTCCTGTACCCACGATGCAATTTTTCAGGTAGCATTTTTCTATACAAACAGCCCTCAGAGGAGGGCACATACCTCTCAGAACCAAGAAGTCAGTTAGGAGAAGGTGTTTAAAATACCCATGAGTGGAGAAAATATTCTTACAAGCCAAGGCTTAGAGGGCAAACATTATTTTTTAGAATTAAAAAAAAATTAAGTTTGGCTTCAGCTATCAAGAAGAAAGTATAAGTTGATCCAAGATAGTGTGAAATTCCCAAGCCATGACCCCTTAGAATGAAAGCGGAAGGGGAAGTCCTGATTAGAGACACCTAGCTCGCCTCAGAGGTGGAGAAACTGTTTGAAGGGACCAGTTACCTTGTATTGGTGAGACGAGGTTTCCACTATCACCAGAGCTGGAAACTTAGGACTTATCCTTGATTATAGTGAAATATTTACAAGTTACCTTTCTTGGCTGTGCCTTCTGTACACAATCCATGTATCTCCAAAACGCTCACCAACCTTGCCTCAAGGTCCTTGGGTCTTCTGGGGGTAATTCTCATGAAGTTTGACCCTGGAGAGGTGCTTAGCAGATGCAGCCAGTAGGCTGTGATTGCTGAGTCTCGCTAGCTTTTGGCCCTTGCATCGGCTATGGTGCCATGAGGATCTTGTCCCTTCTCTGAAGAAAGGGCCTGTCAGGTTAGTCTTTCATGGTGCCCTTTCTCTGGTTTCCAGCATGTGAGAGTTGGGAGACAGGGAGGGAGGAGGGTAATGAAGGCTTTCGGTACTGGGGACTCAGACTTACCAGATATCTCCATTTTCGTCATAGACAGTGGC
>RJWT010002562.1:0-40349 GCA_004365215.1 Cuniculus paca | reverse complement strand
TTTTTTTTCTTTCTTTCTTTCTTTCTTTCTTTCTTTCTTTCTCTTTCTTTCTTTCTTTCTTTCTCTTTCTTTCTTTCTTTCTCTTTCTTTCTTTCTCTTTCTTTCTTTCTTTCTTTCTTTCTTTCTTTCTTTCTTTTTCTTTTAGTTGGTTAGTACATGAGCGTAGTACATGTTTACATTCCTTGGGGGAAGTTGGTGCACACACATCTTAATTCCTCTTTTCATCCCTTTCCCTTCTTCCCTCCCTCCACCCATCTCTCGATCCCCTTTCCTTTCTTTTTGGTACATGTTTGCAGTACGTAATGTCTCCATTCCTTGCATGGAGTTGGTGCATGTGCATAGCACACCCTGATTGCTGTTTTTAATCACTTGTCCCCCTTCCTTCTTCCCCATCCCCCCATCTCTTGATTCCCTTCCCCTTTGAGGTCAATCTACCTCCCTACTTCCTGTTATCTTTTATTTTGCTCTTTATTTTTACTCTGGGTTTCTCATATAAGAGAAACCATGTGATAGTTATGTTTGCATGTCTGATTTATTTCACTTAAAACTATGGTCTTCAGGTGCATCCATTTTCCTACAAATGACTGAAGTTTAGCTTCTGTATGGCAGAATAGTACTCAATCATGTGATTGTTTTAAATTGAAGGTACTTGGAGAGCTACAAGATTCTGGAAGCCTCTTTGCTCTGATGTATCATTGCTTACAGCCTAAACCAGTGATGGCAAACCTCTTAGAGCCTTCAGTGATACCAACACCTCACCGTGGCAAGTGTGCCATAGGTCTGCTCCCACTGGCCTTGACCCACTGAGGAAGAAAACGATTACTGCTGGTCCCTTTCCTGAGTTTTTATTAACTAAACTCATATCACAGGAAGGAAGATCGAATTCTGTCAATACATCTGAACACTTTTTCATGCAACTTTGTCTTCTCCTCAATCCCACTCACTACTCTAAAGAGAATTATTTATAGTCCACTGACTGTTCTGGGACCCAAAATGTTTTCCCAGGTCCTTGTATGTTTCTTCAAGCCCATAGACTCCCCTCACCAGCTCCCCAGAACTATTTACTATCCCCCTAAAACTTGCACACACTCCTTTTCCTTTTGCTATAGCAGAGAGGTATATGAACTTCTGAATCATGTGGATTGCCTCCATGCATGTGATAAATTTGAGTATCCTTTCTCCAATTAATCTTTCTTAGTTTAGTCCAGCAATGCTTTAGAGGGTTAAGAGGCCACTCCTACATCAGCCTTGAGCATGTAACACTATTGAGGCCCAATTTTTCCATCTGGAAAAGTGGTCATGATGGCACCCACCGTGAGCACCTCTGGGGTAGTCATGAGTCTCCTCCACCCGAACCTGAGATTGGGAACACAGGAGCAGGACAAGCAGGAGCACGGTGAGGGGTTCCTTGAGGAGGACACCTTGACCTGCAGGCAGAAAGCTTCTCACTTGGGCAGCTCTGCTCTTGCCCTTCTTAGGTCTTTTGAGTACAGGAGCCTACCATATGGTGCAGTAGATGGTCGAGAAGGGGAGAATGTAAGGGGGAGATGCTACTATTCGGTTGGGGCTCAATTCTGTGCCTTTCCTCTCTTTTCATGTCACAATCTTCACAACCACAGACCCTCAAATTCTACACCACTCACATAGGCCCACCAAGTACCAAATCTCCCCTTTGACCCACGAGGGGTTACGAAGTTATGAGCCACAGGCCTGTGTCTAAATTCTCCAGCCCGAACATGAGTTCCCCGTGCTACCTCTGCACAGCCCCCTCCTGACCACCAACTCCCCAGAAATCTCCAACAATTCCCATGATTGGCAGACATAGTGTGTCCTTGTTACATGCCACTCTCATGCAAGTGGAATTTGTAGACAAGAAAAATGCAGCTGTTATCCAGCACTAACTGGGCTTTTATGTTGCTTCACAGGCAGGAGCCCAGCTGTGGAATGCCACACATCTCCTTATCACGGCTTGCTTGCTGGGACCTCTATTCAGTTAATGCATTGTGTATCTCCATATTTTCCAGGATGTGGTAGAGAGGCATGTTGCTTGCTCTCAGAATTATGCAAAAAGCTATTCTTTCCCTTGAGCAAGAAATCTCAGGCACTCCAGAACCCTTTTGACTCAAGCAGCACCATGAGGTGGGTTTCCCACGCAGGGCAGGAGGAGTGAATTGACAATGGCTATGTTACTAACTATCCCTCTCCAAAAGGGTGCGCGCTCCCTGCTCCAACTCAGATGTGCGAGCCATTCTGAGGCAGCCAGGCTTTTTAATTCCCACACTGGACTTCAGTTCCTTTAGCTTGGTGGCTCCATTGTGTATTGGCAGAGAGAGCTGCAATCATTAGTTGCCTATTTTTTTCAATTAAAACAATTAAGCCAATGTGGTGCTCCTGGGAGGACAAGAAATGGCAGCCTGGGAGAGCTGAGCCGTCTGCTTGTCAGCACCAGGCAACAGGAAGAACTGAAGCTGAGTAAGTACCCTGTACCAGACTCTTCTGAGACCCCAACCAGAAGCTTCCCCACAGGCATGAAGAGGAGCAAGGGCCTTTGTTTTGGAGATAGTCCTTGGCCTCCCAGCAGAGAGAGGAGTGTGTCTTGATGATCTAGCTGGGGAGCATCAGAAAGGCTCCAGGGCTCTGGGCTATCTTCAGGCCTGAGGCACCTTATCAGGGGATGCTCAGACTGATTTGCTCTGTAATTTATCAGCAACTTCTGGAGCTTCAAGTTCATCCTGTGGATCAGTGATTCTGCTCACTTCCTCTCTGTAAGTATGCAGGATACAATAGAAGGAAGGAGGAATAGAAGGGAGAGGCGAGGAGGAAGAAGAAGCAATGAACAGACTGGAACACCTAAGATGGAGCTCTGGAATGCTAGCAATGCTTTACAGTTTCTGAAGGGAAGGACTCCCCAGCCTCTGCTCAGGAGACCTCCAGTTTCCACCACTCAGAAGATTAATGTTTCTGTCCCCCAAAGTAAGCCCTGGGGTCCAGCTTTTGCCCCATGGGTCTCCAGCAGGCTCTTCTCTCCCCACCCCATCTTCCAAGGTCTGCTGTGGAACTGTAGTGTGTGACCTTTTGTCCTAGGCTGACATTAACAGAATCAATAAAAGCCCGGCCTCATTGCATTTCTGATTTTGCCACATTAACCTGTAGATCAAGTGTTCAGAGTCCTTGCTGAGCCCACTTCTAACTTTACCATCCTGCATCATCTGACTTAATCTAAGTCACATCTTTTTGGGATACTTAGGTGAAAAAGATCTTTCTGTTAAGACCTAAGGTCCTCCTCTTATATCTCTTCTGATATTCTACTTGATGACTTTGTGGGATCTTGTCCACAGAATGTCCCTAAACCCCAGCATTCTTGGAACAGAATTCAGGACCAATGTGAACCCTCTGTTAGCCTCATCCTACCTGGGGATCAACAGTTTCATAAAACACTGTGTTATGATTTGAATCTAAAATGTCCCCCTCTAAGGCCAGCTGATGGACTTTTGGAAAGTGAATGGATCATGACAGCACTAAGTTCCATAGATTAATTCACCCATGAGTTCATAGTTGAATGGGCTATTAGGAGGTGGGGCATAGTTGAATGTGGTATGGGAACCACATGGGAACATGACTCTAGGGGCTAAATCTCCCTGGTCCTTTCTGACTCTTTTTCCTCACCTCACCCCTACCCAGCCACTGTGAGGTTAGCAGCTTTCTTCTACTCATTTTTCTGCTATGATGTCTCTGCCTCACCACAGGTCTCAAATCAATGAAGCCAGTTGACCATGGACTAAAACCTCTGAGACCATAAGCCAAAATAAAGCTTTCTTCATTTATCTCAGATATTTTGACACAGCAATAGCTGAATAACATACACTGGGGTACTTTCTTTCCTTATTATATATGCATCCCCAAGAAATATCATCTTAGACTCCCAGTTAGCTAGTGTTACTCAAAGAGCCTTCAGTAACTGTTGGTGGCCAGTTGCTTCTCCTAAATATTAACAATGAGTTGATTGTACAAATGTGCTCAGGCTCTTCCTTACCCTGTTTCAAAAATTATTCAGAGCCAAACTATACAAAGAAGTACTAAGAGGTATAAAATGAAAAGAAAAATTCTCTCCTTTCTATCCTCCCATCTCACTCTTAGAGGAAAGATATTCACCCTCCTTGTGGTACTCACCATAAAAATAAACAATACACTTATTTTCTAGATTCATCAACTTCTAGCAGCATCTATTGCTCCCAGCCTGAGGTAACTCTTACACTGGGAAGACTTTAAAACAGTTGGAGATATTGCCAGACGTCTACTTGCAGGTAAGTCTTTGTTCTTGCAGCTCCTCCTCCCTGCCTAGTGCTGCCTCTTTGGTGCACTGTGTCTTCTGAACCAGTGGGAGTTTATGAATGTGTGGGTTCACATTGGAAGTGGGCTTTGTTGAGGACTGGCAAGGGCAGGAGAGTAACCCACAGATTTTTCTCCACTGGCGGGCATTCAGGACAGTGCTCAGGGAACACAGGGAGCAGAGCGCAGAGGGAAACCAGTGTTCCTCAACACTTTTCCCTTCTGCTGTGTCTTGTGCTAGGTAGCGCTAAGCTAACTGGGAGCAAGGGGCCACAGGCTGCAAGTAAAAATAGATCAAACTCTACTTCCGTTCTCCCCGTTTAGTCCCTGTGGTTTGCATTCTGTAGGCTGCTGACAGTGATGACCTCACCTCCCAAACCCTCCTGTCTCAGGCCAGCCAAGGGGCTGTGCTGGGTCACAGGTGCCCACATCATCAAGGACTAAGATGGGAAGACACATGTCTGGCCCTGGTCCTCCTGGCCCCTGCCATCTGCTGCAAGAGTCCTCTCTCTTTCTTCTCATCATTCCCTTCATGCCCACTGCCCCTCCTTTTCTCCCCAGCTCTGCGCAGCAGACGTCCTGACACAGGACAGGAGCCAGAGTTCTTTATCCATGCTCTCCATGGGATTCCTCACTGCTGTTGTGTTGTTGTTGTCTTTCTCCCCCAGGGCTATAATTTGAATTTGTTGAGCTTCTTCAAGTAGACTTATGTTATCCAGAACAGTGGCAACTAGCTACATATTGAGCTACCTAAATTT
The DNA here is from genome assembly GCA_004365215.1 of Cuniculus paca. NCBI lineage: Eukaryota > Metazoa > Chordata > Mammalia > Rodentia > Cuniculidae > Cuniculus > Cuniculus paca. Next base: position 35,262 of record RJWT010002562.1, on the reverse strand, counting down.
AAATTAAATTAAGTTAAAAGTATTGACTTGTCACTTATGGGTAGTGACCACTATATTAGACAATGGAGATATGAAGAGTTCCATTATCACAGCAAGTTCTAATCTAGACTTTCTACTCTGATCGTCTTTTGGCTCCAGACTCCATCATGCTACTTCCATCCCTAATTCCCATCCCTTTATAATGCACAAAAAATTCTCCATAATTTATTTTTTATTAAATCCCCTACCTAGGTGGATTTTTACCCATCTCTACTTAAGGAAGATTTATTCATTGGTTTCCTTTACATCAAAGGACTGGCTTTCCACCAAATGGTTGCAAGAAAGATTTACCTGCACAAGGGATATATCAACATTTTCAGCTTCTCAAAACATTTTGTGGGATGAGGACTACTCAAGAACTGTACTACTCTGCCAAAATGCTGTTGTACTGAGTGATCTTTTATTCCTTCCTTTTGGGGGGCAAGTGAGCTAGCTACCATGGCAGCCAGCAGGCCAATGGGCCAAGGAGGAGTCTAAGGGTTAGGCTTGGGTGAACAGTCTAGATTAAGGTTTTGTGTACAGATAGTGATTATCTGAGCTGGACTGTATCAGTCAGGGTTTACTAGAGAAACAGCTATAACACAAGATATACAAATGTATATGAAATTACAAGATTGGCTTATGACGGTCACCCACAGAGTTGGATGAGGAAATGTACAGAGGGTGTCTGCACACTGGAGACTGAAGGATTCAGTCCAAGGTGTGGAACTCACTGAGGTGTCCAGTGCAAGTCCGCATCAGAAGGCTGATGGGTCTGTGATGGAAGGCTGACGGGTCTAAGCTGGAAGGCTGAAAGATTCGAGGTGAAATCCAAACAGTCTGTACCAGAAGCCAAGAGATGATGTCCAAGGCAAAAGGGAAGACCGGGGCTTCTCCCAAGAGCCGAAGCTAGTCCATCCTTCCTCGTTTCCCCTTTATACGTCCAGGTGAATGAGTTGCCCTAGGGTGGGACCTCTATACCCTCAGGTGTACAATTGCTGAGCTGACTTAATTAAGCTTCTGAACTTCTCAAGTTGATGCAATCAACCATTACACCGACTAACCAGAATAAGGTACTTGGGCCAAACCTACAAGACCATAACTAAAGATTTGCAGACTGAGAAGTAGAAGAGAACAGAAATGACTGAGTCCAACTCTCATCTGAAGAGACCCAAGGGCAGGGTAGATGGACAGCTTGCACAGTTAATGATGGACATTTATTCATGTGTAATGCTAAAATGTGGGCAGAGATTGCTCTAGAAAGAAGATCCAAGTAAATTGAAGAAAAAGGGAGAAAATTAAAACTATCACTAATGAAATAAGCTATTCTAGAAAAAAGTTTACGCTAGAATGAAATTATTGTAAATAAGTTCCATTTATCTTTTGCTTTCAGCAGAAAGTTGCCATGAACAGTGCAGTGAGAGTTATAGCAACTACGTGAGTGTTGTGTGTGTATTTTAACTAAGAAAAATCCAATAACTTTTTATTATGCTCTAACAATGCTCATGTTGAAAGCAATACACTGTTTTACTCAGAATGAAAGCAGTGATAGACACATAGTAAACAATCAATAAGTACTTTCTGATTGATCAAAAATAAATCACAAAATAAAAATACAAATTAGGGATTCATGCCTTTGCTGACCATTCTCTCTCCACACTAATGAATTGTTTATCTCACTGGCAATGGCTTCTCTTTAGGAGTTGTTAGTACAGAATGGTGCTTGTTGAGGCTGTAAGGATGGGCAAGTGCACATCAATGTTACAGATGGTGCTGTCTCTCGAGAGGCGATAGCCACAGAGAGAAGAAAGCAGGCGCAAAACTTAGATGCTCTTCATTTTATAGTGGATTGTGACTGAACTCATCAGTCCACTAAGCAAGTAGAGGAGAGCTGTAGGCACTTAGCACACTTGGGGCAAGCCATGTGTGTGTTTGAGTAGCAAAGAAAGGCACCCGATAGAAATCCTAGCTGGTTTAGTCCATAACCAAGAGCCAAGACTACAGCTTGGGCAGGATAATCCTACTGCTGATAATAATTATTATCATGGGCATTTGTTGCTTTTACTTCCAAGCATCCATTTTTCCTTCTTCCGATGAAAATAGTCCCACAGATTGCTTTGATGTGGATCATACTTCTCTTCCCACCTCCAATATTAAAGTGAAGTGTAGTGGCCGTCACAAAGAACCCCACAGTGTTATGTCTCAAACAAGATCCAGAACCGGTGCATAAGATCTGCTCCACACAGCCATCCAGGGCCTGAGGTAGTGGGGCAGCTCTGCCACCCTCAACATCTGACATCTTCCTCAACACTCTATCCTGGTTGTTTCCATCCAGCAGGTAAGAATGGGGCATAGGGGAGTGTTTGCTCCAAGTCTTCAGGCCCAGGCCTGTAAATGGGTTCGTACTTGGACACTGGGACTCCTATTCTGCTGGCAGGAACTTCATCTCATGGCTGCACTAGGCAGCAAAGAAGGTTGAAAGGTGTATTTTCTAGCCAGGTCAATGTGTTCAAGCCACACTTGAGTTAGGAGATAGATAAATAATGCAAGCTATGTAAAAGACATTCTCCTTCAAGTACATGCCCTCAAAATTTGTAGCTTGATCAGAATGACAAAAGACCGAGACACGTTGGTGACAACCTGTCCCAGTGGTGGGTGGTATCCTGAAGCACTCCTCCGCTGACTTACACCACCTACCTCATCTGCTGGAGCTGCTTGATTCCTGCCTGGATTTTCACCTTTCCTTCTGGCATGGCTGTAACTTCATTTTGCCTTAGGCTAACCAGAGTTGGCACTTGTTGGTTGCCACAGAAAATGTGCTAACTCAATAGTAGGTAGTTCTTGCAAGTAGACTGTGCACTACGCAATGTGAACAAAGCAGATTCCGACACTGCCTGTGCTGGTCACCTTCCCATTGCTGTAATACCTGACATACCCAGGGTAAATCTTGCCTCAGGGTTTCAGAGGTTTCAGTCAATGGCTGGTGGGCTCCATTGCTTTGGATCTGTGGTGAGCTGGAACATCATGGTGGGGACCACATGGTGGAGCACAGCTGCTCATCTCCTGGGTGTAGGGAGGCAAAAGAGAAAGAGAAGAAGGGGTCCCAAGGGCCCCAGTGCCCTTTTTAGGGACCTGCCCCCTTCCTTTCACTAGGCTCTACCTCTTAAAGGTCTGGCAACCAAGTCTTTAGCATGCGGGCCTTGGGAGGACTTTTAAGATGCAAACCATAAGACTGCCCTCACTGAGTCACCTCCACAGCTTCCTCTTTTAATTTCCAGCCAGCAAAAGTCCTTGCTTTCAGGACTCTTCACTTCTCCCTTTCCTTAGCTCAGACCTGACACTTCAGGACCTGCCCGGCCAGTTTCCCTCAAGGGCAAGTACACAGTGAGGAGATTACAGACACCACTTGAGCTTTCCTGGGCCGCATCCTCCCTTGAACTTGGCCTTGTTTTGATGTCTGCAATATGTAAATTAATTACCACTGCATCTTGTAAGTTGGTTATGCCTGGGTCACAATTTGACTGTTATTTTGCAGCCTGGGTAACTACCAGCTATAGGCATAATTGTGGTGACAAGTTGAAATTTGCATATTAGCAGTCATCAGTGTACTGCTATAAGGTAAACCCAAATGAGAATTCCAGCCCCCTTCAGGCTATTATTACAGGGATCCAATACCACAAGCACATTGAAAAGCAGATGCTTTCATTAAGGTCTTCCCTTTACTTCATTGTCATGCAAATGACCCAAATCAAGGAGCCTAAAATGTGCTGGAGAGGTGAAGGGAGAGCGTCTTGAGTAAGTAATGAGGCAATGTTCAGGGCATTCCTTGGTTAATTGGGAGTTACAGCAAAATACAACAGGTTTCAGCCAATGGGAACTTGCTGACACCAAATTATCTTGCAATACCCTCCAGAAATGTGAGAAACTCCTTGATACTTCTGTAAATTCCTTGTGGGTTCCCCCCCACCCAACTTTTCCTTGCAGAGTGGAGGTGGGAGAGGAGGAGAGGTGGGGAGTGGAAGGAATCGCCGGCTGCAAATATTCAAGCTAATTAGCAGAAGCTGGCGTGGTCACGGGTTTTAGGCTCTGTTGGGTGAGGCGGATCCATGCACTTAATAATAGCTTAACAGGTTTCAACCTAAAGATATGTGATGGAAAGATGGCATGAATAATTCAGTGAGCACGAGGTCCTGAACCCACATTTTCTCTCATAAAGGGGAAAGCCGGGAGCCTCAGGTACCAAGTTTCAAACCAATCAGGCCTTCATCTGGCTCCTTCAGAGCTTTCTGACTAAGTGCTGTGTAGGTGTGAAAAGCCTTATTACCATGTAATTTTGTTGGAAGCAGACTTCCAAGTACCTGCTTTACTTTACATTCACATACACAAAAAAGATCAAAATGCATTTTATTTCCTAACAATAGCCAATTTGGCAATAATTATTGTAAAATACTGAATTTTTAAGGCATAGTGCCCAAGTGACTCCCCACCTTGCTCCCCTCTATACATGAATATCTTCTTATTTATTGCCTTCCCTATAATGAACTTTGAGATAAACAACAGAAAAAGTAATTTGTTTTTTTGACAATACTGAACCTTTGAATAGAGAAAATCGCACAGTTGAACACAGAGCGCAGTCCTGTGTGGTAAGTGGTATCCATGGCAACCAATAGATTTTTATGCTAAGTCTGGCCTTTAAAAACATTTCACGTTTACCACTGAGAAAAAGATGGCCTTGATTTAAAAATGATACAACAAGTACCTCGAATGGGCATGCTTTCTGCTCTGGGCTGCAAATACAATTAAGAGGCAATTCCTCAGCGCCAAATCACCTCAATAGTATGTGTGTCATCCTTGACGCACATCACGGCTGCTCGAAAAAAAGGAAAAGGTTGGACATTTCATATTCTGCCGCAGGGGCTCGGGCCGTTTGTTTTCAACTTGTTCTCCTTGTATTTAACACCAGGAGTCTAAAAGAGAGAGAGAGAGAGAGAGAGAGAGAGAGAGTAAAAATAGCACATTGGCCTCTTATCTTAGTTTGTGATCATGGTGACAGTGGAAATATTATGGCCTGCTTATCTTGGGAGCAGCTCAGATCACACTCGCCTATTATAACTTGAAATAATGGAAGGAGAAATACCTACCATACCGACTTCAGACAGAGAGCCCTAAATTAGCTTCTGTTCGCATTTAGAAAGTTGGGCACCAAAAATGGAATGCAGTTGCTGCCAAGGGGATATCGTCTTGATGATATATTTGAATAAAAGGAGAGAGGAAGAGGCCCCCGAGAGAGATTTGATGAATGTTGCATCACAAGGAGAAAACAAAACTAACATCCCTGAGCGTTTCTTTTTCCTGAACTGTCCTGAAGTTCTTTGATAGCTTCCTCTCTAAGCTGGTATTTCTATTTCTTTCACAAAAAACAGTTGTCTTTTATTCCACAAAAATGAGATTATTTTGGAACCACACCAAGAGTTGGAGAGACCCCCGTGATGTATGTCCGCAGCACATACTTTCAGCTGGAGTGTTTCTGCGTGTATTGGTGCTATTGGCTGAATTGTGTTCCCCTAAAATTCAGATGTGGATGTCTTAACCCCCACAATTGCAGAATGTATTTGGAGACAGGGTCTTTAGAGAGGTGATTAAGTTAAAATGAGATCAACCTCTAGGCTCTAATCCAGTCTGGCTGGTGTTCTTAGGAGAAGAGAAATCGGGGCACATAGAAAGACACCAGGATATGTGTGTGCAGAGTGACAACCACATAAGGACTCAGTGAGAAGGTGGCATCAGACAGCCAAAGATGGAGGCCTCAGAAGCAATGAACTCTGCTGGCGCCTGGACCTTGGGCTTCCGGCCTCCAGAGCCGAGATCAATCTTGGTTGTTTAAGTCACCGCAACAATAGAATTTCATTGCTCAGGCAGCCTGAGCAAACTAATACAACTGGAGTGTGGTGGAGTGTGTTTTTCCAGGAAAGAGGACTTCTCAGAAGGTATGTTCATCAACGCGCTGGGGAGAGGGTCAAAGTTAAAGAAAGCATTTAGCTGCTCTGTCTTCCCTGATGTGTGGTTCTTTTGGGGAGCTGGGAGTAGAGCTGGTGGTTGACTGCATGATAACTTTCCTGTCTCCTGATGACACACTCATCCATATTTGTTAGTGGCAAACAGGACTAGTTTAGATTCCTCACAACTGGCTTTGACGAGTCAAGGAGAATTTCCGATTCTCCCATATTTTACAGAGAAAAGCTAACTTTTGCTCCATATCGCCAAAGACCGGCAAAGGATTGTAGACCCAGGATGATGGTGAGGCCAGAAAGGGGAAGAGGAAGGGGGTCTCTTAGTTCCTCATGTGGCTGAGCTTTGTAGGATGCCTAGGCCCCGGACCACACATCAGCCACCTGCCCAGAGGCATGGCCATTCATCTTTCTGAGATAATTTTCTCCCTTCAGTCCATAGAGAGCTCTGGGCTATCTTTGGCCAGGGAAAGAATGTTGACTGTTTCGTACACAGAAACATAAATCATTCTCTCTAGGCCTTGTTAACTTTTACTTATAAACTGTTTTAATGTAGAACTGTCAGGACCCCGTGAAAATAATGGGTGGTGACAGGTTTAGGATTAAAATCTTCTTAGGTAGTTAGGATGGGGACCTAGGTTATAAATTACTTTTCAAGAGCTGAGGCATGGACTGTGAACATCAGATGCATACTCCAAATGGACACCATGAGGCGGCTGGGACAAGAGTATGCCAGTAATTCATCTTAATTGTTTGTCAGCAAAGCAGTCTTAATAAGAGGCGTCTTTCATTTTGATTAAAATGACCCTTAGTAATCTCTAATGGGTCTTGTCTGAAAAACTCCATTAAAGAGAGAAGTTGAGTTTTCTGGAGCTTGGAGTTTCTTATGACTCAAGCAAGGAGGACTAAATCAGGCAAATGTACATTAACTGAAATAAATAACTCAAGGATTCGATCATACAGATGCATCACTAAATGTCAGAGGACCTCATTTATTCCAGTGCCAGGGCATCATTGGGCTTGTAATGTCCATCAGAACTGACCATACCTCCAGACAGGCTGGACAGGCATGGCTGTTTACTCACAGGGAGGTGAGGCTCCGAGGAGAGGGCAGACTATCATTACCCACACATAGTAGGCAGGTGACACATGCATGGCTTGAGTGATATGGAGTTCGATGGACAGGCAACGCAAGCACCAGCCATGTAAGCCATGGGGAGGCAAATGAATTCCTCAGGGGACTAAGAAGAGTGGCTGTCCATCAAGTGAAGTGTGAGTGGGAATCAGAGCAAGAACTGGGCTGAGCGTGTCAGGGAAAGACAGGAGCCACCCCATCCTCTAGAACTTGGGCCAGCAGCAGTTCCGTGGTCGCATCTCTCTTCACAAGCTCCATGCTTGGGGAAGATGCAGGGGTACCATGAGCGGACAGATGCACCTCTAAGAGGTCAGACTACTAGAATCTGTCCTTCCTTCTTTCCTTCACGAAAAAAATAGTTAATTGAATGCTTACAGTGTGCCAACATTAATATAGGGCTCTGAATATTTTTGTGAACAAAATCAACAAAAATCGGTCCTCATTGAACTTGCAGTCTGAGGGAGGTCAGTGACTCCACATCAACTTCATCCATGAAATGAGACGAGTGTCATGTATAGGCCTTAAAACTGGAGCTGCATGGCAAGGGCAGCTGGGAAAATACATGCCACGAAATGAGCTAGAGGGGTGGGCTACCTAGAGTCTCACGCACTCTCCTGGGTGGAGAAGCCTGTCTGCATCTTGAAGAAGCTCTACGATTCAACAACAACTCACAAAGATCTTTCTGACTTTTAAAAACATGTAACTATAGTTACAGGGCTATAGAGAACCATCTGCCAGACTTTAATTTGCTTCTTAGGACTGAGAGGATCATAAATCATGCAATAACACATTCAGGAACATTCTTTCCTCCATATTTGCAGCTTAAAAATTATACATACTCACATCAACTTGCTTTACCATTCTGTTCTTGATGAATTCTTCTCCACAGCTTCTCACTGATGGACGGGAGCAAAATGGAATCTCACTAATATGGTACATAGCATCACTAAAATAATACACTATACACAGAGGGAGTGATTTGAAATACCTTTTCATGAGAATTCTTAGCAGATTTTTCCTCTATTAAGTTCATAAGACAGTATTCTATGAATTTCCCAAGGATCATTAGAAGATTCCCAGGTCCAAAATAGAAGGACAGAACAAATCTCTATGGTCCATAAGTGAAATTATAGGAAAGATTATGCTTTCAGTACACTACTGTTAGGTAATATGCTCACATTTCTAATAATCAAATCCTCCATTTAGCAGATTTACTGAGTACCTGTATCATACTAAGTTCAGGTCATCTCTAAGAGCTCCAAATTTAGTTGGAGAAGAAACAAGTAAATGCAGAAATTCCATAACACATACCATAAAGAGGAATATTTCAAGGTTCTATCATGCACACAAATGAAAGCTTTTACCTCTTCCTGCCATGTGTCTTCTGGAGGAAAGGACAATTATACTTCTTTGAGGAATTTCCAGGAACTACAAACAGCATGTGTGAAAGGCAGGGAAGAAAGGGCATAGAACATCCTGGCAACTGCAGCACACAGCAAGCCTGGTACAAAAAAGTGATGAGAAATGAGGCTGCAGATCCACTGAGGCCAGAACACTGTGTGTCTCCTCAACCATTCTAGAGGTGTGGGACTTGATCTAACAAGTCCAAAGCAGGCTTTGAAGAAAGGTTACTGTGTTAGCTTTATGTTACTACAACAAATACCTGAGTTAATTGACTTAGTAGGAGAAAAAGTTTATCTTGGCTGATGGCTTTGGAGTTTGTAGTCCATGATCAATTGGCCTCATTGCTTTGGGCCTGTGAAGAGGCAGCACACCATGGCGGAAACCTGTGGTGGAGCAAAACCAGCTGTATCATGAGCCAGACAAAAAAAGAGAGAGGAAGGGGTCAGAGTCCCATAGCCTCCTTCAAGGTCACATGCTCAATGACCTAAGGACCTCCCATAAGGCTCCACCCCCCCAGTAGCACCAAGCCTTCACTATAAGGGCCCTTGAAGACACTCAAATCCAAACCGCAGCTGTTATCTCTGCTGATTCCATCCATACTTGCCCACTCCAACATTCCTGAAACAATGGGGTTCCAAGAAGCCCCCCCTGTGCCTAGGACACAGAGGAAAGATCTGCCTGAGGACCAAGTGTCCACCTCAACTTCACAGATTCTTGCCTTTAGCAGCTTCTTTGCCTTGGAAAAACAGTGCCACAACCTATGAAAGGAAGGGCCTTGTCAACTAAAAGGAATAAAATGAGTCATTTGTCCCAAGTTAGAAGCTTGAAGTCCAAAGTTTGGAAGGGTAGGTCAGAATCTTCCTGACTTCAGAGATCTGAGGCTCCTGCATCTGGGCCTCTGACCCAGACAGAATCTCCTAGGAAAGCCCCTAAACCATGCAGCGAGAAAGTCGCAAGACAAAAGCCTAGGGTTGGAGCATGGGCTAACTCCAACTAATGTGTTCTGGAGTATTTGGGTGTTTTGTTTGACATATATATATTTCTCTCTATCTCCTGAAACTTTTCTGTATCTCTTGGCATTTTAAGCAAAAGGTCCTACAAAAAACAATGTTCAGGAAGTATTTTTCCTTAGATCTTGCCCACATCAGTCTTAGATCTGATGAGATGATATTCTGCCTTATTTAACAAGCCTGGAAATGAGAAGCAAATGAGTCGACATGATTGGAGAATTTTGAAACCCTTTCTTTAAATGGTACTCATTTGTTTTATAGTCTGGAAGGGATGAAATTTAGCAGATCTAACTTTTCCTGTAATATAGAGAAGATTGGAGTCTGTTAAGTGAATATTTCTCTCTCTCTCTCTCTTTCTATTTTCTTCTCATAGTTGTACTTCTAATACCAATTAATTTGCACTTTTGCTTTAAATTTTCCTTTAACTACCATTAACTTCTACTATGGAGATATTTTAGCCAAGTAACCCTTCTGTGAAGAGAGAAAGTATCGGTGGATTGCAATGAGGCCTGTCAATTCTCCCTGTTCCATTCTGGGCTCTGTCAGTGTCTTGATTTGTAGAGTGGGACAAAGCATTTAACCTTTGGATCTCCAGGAGTAAATGATGAATTCTGTCCCATTTACAACTGTTTATTAACAGATGGGAGTTGCACATGATTAACTGCTCTGTTCTCACACATCTTTGACCTCACGTGCCTGCCTTGGCAAGGAGGTAGCTCTGTAGAGATGTATGGTGTGCAGAGCCTCAGCAGAAGGTGATCTGCAAATGCCCAAGGAGGATAATGACTCTGTTGAAACTCACTTGACTTCTCAGCAAATGCCAAACTCCCCGCAGGATCACTCATGTGGAAAGGAAGCCCTATCTATTTGGAAGTGCAGAAAAAGATGTATAATATAGATAAGGAAAATGGTGGTGCAACCAATCTGAACATATCCTACTTCGTATTTCACCTGGAACAGCAACCAATAAAAACTAAATTGGTTCAGAACCAAAAGGCAGGTCAAATCTTTGATAAATTCAGAGAGATTAAATCAGCTAAGTGCTGTGGACACTTGACAATGAAACCCAGCAGGGATTCTTGGACCTGCAAAGCTCTTGACACCAACAGTTGAGAAGAAAAGCAATGAAGTCCTGGAGTGGCTGGCCCTCCATGCTTTACTCCTTTTGTGAATCTATTTGTTGGGGTGTTCTCAAAGTTTCCCAAACAGCAACAAAGGATAATTCTTCATCCCCAGGGTCTTAAAAGATGAACTACGATCCCTCTCTGTATGTGCCCACAAATCTTTGAATGCATATAAAATTGTAAGGAAAGATTTAGGGCTTTCTCTAAACCAGGATTTTCCAAAATGTGGCCCACAGAATGCTATTTCCCTTTTCAATTTACATTTTTTTAAATAAAGTAATCTTGAAAAATGTTTTCAAAATTATGACTGAATTCTGGGACATAGTGATAAACAAGTCATTCAGTGTCTGAGCACTTATGGATCGTGACCTGAGTCAGGGTCAGCGAAAAGATAGGCAATGAATCATGTAAGTTCTTATAGACCATGATAAGGACTTGGCTTTTAGTCTAAGTGGTACAGGCTGTCTGGGTTAGTCAATTTTCAGTCACTAAACAAAATACCTGCAAGCAATCCACTTATAAACAGAAAAGGTTCATTTTGACTTACAGTTTTGGAGTTTCCAGCCTGTGATTTTCTGGCCCCACTGTTTGGGCCTGTGGTGAGGCAGCACATCATGTCAGGACACAGTAGAGCAAAGTGGCTTACATCATAGGCAAGAAGCAAAAGAGAGAGAGAGAGAGAGAGAGAGAGAGAGAGAAAGGAGTTGGAGACCCAAGATCTCCTTCCAGGGACTGCACCCAGTGACTGAAGAGCCTCCCACAATGCCCCACCTCTGAAAGGTTCTACCAACTCCCAATACCACCATCCTGAGTACCTAGTGTTTAACACATGGCAGGGTGGGGGGTCACTTAACCAAAGTACCACACACAGAACGTTAAGTCTTGAGAACTTCTGAAGGAGAAATTTGTCAAGTTTTATTTAACCCAGTAGTATCCAGACTTGTTGGACTTCAAACACATTTTAGCATACTGAGAAGCACAAATTTGAATTTCTCAGGCGGATCCCTTTGTCCTTTCTGATGTCCTTGCTCATTGTGCCCTTTTGATACTAAGATATTGTCCCTGGCCAGGGCTTTCACAGAAAAATTGAACTAATTTGGACCTTAGCCATTTCCATGCTTTTCCCCATTCCTCTTCTTGTTCATGACGTTGTATTATCATTACTTGAATACATTTGTCTCTTCCTACCATGTTTCCCTGAAAATAAGACCTAGCTGGAAAATCTTCAGCCTTGAAAATTAGTGGTCAAAAATGCCAGCCCCAGTCGGCCCAATCCAGCCCAGCCTCACCTGCCATCACTGTTCTCTTGCTCGGTGGCTGCTCTGTAAGGCAGATGAGGCCGGGATAGGCTGCTTAGGGCTGGCGTTTCTGATCTCTAGTTTTCAAAGCCGATGATTTTCCAGCTAGGTTTTATTTTCAGGGAAGAGGGTAAGTGGTAGTTAGAGTTGGTTAACTGCTGTAATTAACAGACCTAAATAGTTCATACTGACTCAACCTTCGTAGCAATTACTTTTTCTTGATGTAATAGCGGTACAGGGAAGAGCATCCTTCCTCCGCAGAGTCCGTCAAAGATCCAGGTTGATGGAGGATTTGCTGTTTTCAATATGTAGCTTCTAGAGTTGCTCTGCAACTCATCTTCCACTGACCTAGGCAGAAAAGGAGGGCATGGAGACATGTACAGACACGTGTATGTGTAAGTGGTGCAGATATGGACCATGACTGGAAGACACCTTGCACTTCTGATCACAAGTAGAGCTAGAAATAGCCACGTGACTCCCCCTGAATACAGAGGTTAGAAAATGCGGTCCCTGGGAGTAGAGCTACCTCTCCTGACCTTCTAAATTATGGGAGGGTTGTATGATCTTCATTCCACAGCATCTCATTTCTGCTATTTAAAGGAAAGATGCTTTTTTTTTTTTTTGTACAGGGGATTGAACTCACAACCTTGTGCTTGCCAGGCAGGCGCTTACATCACTCACCTAAATCCCCAGCGCTTGTCTTTTTGAGACAGGGTCTCACTATGCCGTTCAGGCTGGCCTTGAGCTCACTTTGTAGCCAGGCTGGTCTCAAACTCACAACGATTCTCCTGCCTCAACCTCCTAAGGGCTGGGATTACAGGCATGAGCCACCACACCCAGCTGAAAGATGCATTTTAATGCCTGCCTCTTTGTTGACTTCATGGTCAACAAATGTTTGTTCAGCTAAGCAGTAGTCTAAACTACTAAACATACATATAAAACTTACATATCTTTGGAATGAGTCAGGGAGACCATGGGGGGGGGGGCGAACCACGACAAAGCAGCTACCATGGTATTTCAGTTGCAAGTTAAGGCATTTGTAGAGAAAGTGGTCAAATTTGAAGTTTAATTTTCCCCATGATTTATCTTAAGGAAGCCTTAAGCCAAGCAGAGGTGGATTTCATGACGGGGCTGAGAATTTCAGGGGTTTATCCGCAGGTGAGGAGAACGCCTTCTGCGGTTCTTCACTGCGTTCTTGGCCTGGAATGTCCCAGTGCAGCTTGAATGCTGTCAAACATCTCCTGGGTCATAAATCACACAGCAGCATGGCTAGCACTAAATCAATAGAGCTGCTAATTTTTTAAAAAGTAGGAAGGTGCTTACGTAACCCTGCTGGGGAAAGAGAAGGCCACTGGCAGCTTGCCGTGTTTATCCTGTTTGGGATTCTCACTTGGAGGCCTCTGCTCTCTGGAAGCCCTTTTGCTCAAACAGAACTAGGGAAAATGCTGAAATCAGCAGTCCTTGGACATCTGATTTCCCCGTATTATCTTGTTCTAGCTCTGGTTCATTTTGCAATTGGAACTGACTGCGAGAGGTGCTTAGTGTTGCTTTCTGTAGTGCTGCTAACATTTCCGCTTCTGGAGGAGGAAGAAGAGGTGAGAGCTGGAACAGAAAGACCATTTATCATCTGGAGCACCTTCCCTCCCAAATGTGATCCGCATACCTTTTTGGAGAACTAAAGCACTTCTAGTGCCTATTTTGTATGATTCAGGAATTTTAAACTCCTAACCCTTAACAACCTCCTGACATGATCTTAAAGCAAAGAGCCTCTGAGCAGAAATACGGAGTTCGTCTGTTTATTGTCTCCGCCCAAAGCTGGCTGAACACTCAGGGATTTCTCTACCGGAAAAGTCCGGTGAAAATGTGGTTTTCTTTTCATCAGGGATCAAGCTGGGGAGAGGCACCCACAGCTTAGAGCTCCAGATCCATGGTCTGTTGAACCAGCCCAGCACATTTCAACAGGGCTGGGTATCAAAACTGCCCTTCACGGACCAGGGAGAGTTAAGTGGGAGAGAGATAAAAAGATATGACATAAATGATCAAAGCAATAAAACTCACTGCTCAATTAGTCAGTCAGAGAGGCAGAAGGTAGAGGGAGCTGGTTGTTGAAGGAAAGTATATTTGCTCTGCAGGGACCCGATTCATTCTCGGTGTCACCCCCCAACCATCTTGAATCGACCACGGAATTTGGGCTGGCTGTTAATTTTGTAGGAGGGTCATGTACCCACCCACCCCTCTTTCTCATTGCTCTAAAACGTTAGCCAGTTAAAGGCAGAATATCCATCATCTTATGCAAATCGTGTTTCTCTGTTTTGATGGCTGTAAGAGCAGTGCGCGGTTCCAACCATTGCTAATAATTTGGGCTTCTTTCATTTTCCCAAGATGCCATTAGAGGCTACACTGACAGCAAAAAGCCCTTTAAAATACATTTGGCAACTGCCACAATCCTACATGGGGAGATATATATATATATATATATATATATATATATATATGGCTTGACATATGATATGCAAGTCCTGACATTAGGCATTTCTGACAGCAGCTACTGGCCTGACCCTGGAGGATGTTCTAGGAAACCCAAAACTAGGGCAGAATTAGATGTGCCCCAGAAAATCTGGTCTGTTGTCAAAAAAAAGCAATTTATATTTGGAGGATGTTGTGTATGCTAATAACCACTGCTGAATTTTTTTCAATCTGATCTAAATTAGCCCTAGTACTTCTAAGGTCTGGCTACCTAATGAGAACAATTATTTCTGGATTTCAACTAAATTGAATTAAAGAAGTATTTTATTTGTTTTTATTTGTAATTTTTTCATTATAAAAGTAATATAGCTATAATGTACAGAATACAAAAAAATATACTAGAGGAGAAAAGATTCTCATAATCCCCTGGCCTAACATGACCACTGGATGAATTTTGGTGCAAGTGAGTAATATTTAAAGGCCTACACAATGGCAGATGCTATATGATGGAACAAACAAACATAGCCTTTACAGAAGCATAAAATAAGAGATTAACAGGCTGGTCGGGAAGGCTGTACAGGTGCGTGTAATCCACACAACAGAATGGGACAGTCCAGATGACTGGTATAGAACTGGTATAGAAGAAATATAAAAGAGTCCATAGTCAGGGAGCGTTCATAGGAAAAGACAGCCCTTTAAAATGTAGAGAGATGTGGAAGGGAGCGTGTCCCAGAATCAGGTGGAAGAGAAGGGGTTTGGAATCTGGACAGAACTAAGAAATAAATATGACATGTCTGCAAGGAATATAGAATTTGGGCTGAGGAATTTTAATGGGAAAAATCAGACGTAAGATTTGACAGAAAGCATAAGCCCTCCCAGTGTAGCCTGAAAGGTGACTGTGAGAAGGAGCTGTGTTGTTTTGTTCACCAGCACAGCCTCTGCCTCACGGTCAGTACCTAACGCTGAGTCACTCACCGATGCTTCTGCCACTCACCGATGCATGTTTAGCAACCCATGAGAAAGCAGGTGCCAAATTGGTATTGCTTTGATGAAATAAATCATGAGACAGGGAAATCGGATCCTAGAAGGTCTTGCAAGTCTTCCTCGAGGCCTATGCCAATCTGCAAATTCCAGAATGATGAAAGATTGATTTGGGCAATTTTTGAGTTAGGGTTGGAGGAGGGACAGAACAAGACCAGCAGTGTAGAAGAGAGAGTGTGGGAGTCGAGTGGGTAAGGGATTGGAGAAGCAGGAGTGTAGAGGTAGAGAGAGCCAGAAAGAAAGTAGTGGCAGGGAAATGAGTCAGAATGGAGAGAGGTGAGGGAGGAGGAAGTCCCCAAACTACCTGAGAATTCGGGGAGAATGGTGTTGGAGAAGGCGGAGTCAAAGCTCTCTTAGTAGAAAAATTGGAAATTTAAAAAATACTTTGCCAATGCACTGGCTAAATTTGATTAGCTAATGCTAATACTCTAAACCACAGGAAACTCTAAGGGTAAAGAAGTTTTTGTGTGTGTGTGAATGATCAGGAATACACATTCATGTTTCAAATATCCTTTTCAAATATTTTGGTTCAATTCTTAACAGACCAATATATTCTAATTGCTTTAGACCTTGAGCGTGGCTAATGACAAGCTTGTACCTGGAATAGAAATGTTAGCCCGCCGTTTTCTCACTGTTTGCGTGTACTTCTGATATTAATCCAGTGAACATTGTCCTGGTTTGGTTAGGACATTCCTAGTTTGCACTTGTTTCCTAGCAAAATGATTAATAGTGTCTCTGATACTCTCAAGAGTGTTCTTGTTTGGATGATAAATTAGAAGATCCACCTAATTATTAATGTTATCTTCAATGTATAGTTTTATTTCAGGAGTTTTTTTCATGCCAATTGGTCTATTTTTTTTCAATTGGTCTATTTTGAGTGGATTAATAAATCCACTTAAATAAATGCACTTAACAGGGACATGTAAACTGCATGCATGGATGAGGGACCCACTGTCCACTCCTCCTCATGTAGATGCCCACTCAGCCCTCAAGGACTGCCAGGTACTACATATGACCCATGCCTGTATAGAATGAGTGAAGAATGGTCCACACAAATAGGAATCATTAATAAATCTGAATTTCTGTATTAGCTTTTGCAAACAAAAGGACTAGATATTCATTAGAACACTCGCTTTCTTTAGGTTGCCTTGTGCAGCCGTGGGGATATTCGTTTCACTCTGGGCTCTGGAAGGGTCTGCTCCATCCCTGTCTCTGTCTCCAGGATTTGAAACCATACCTTGCACATAGAAGATGTCTGATGTGTTCAAAAATAATGAATGAAAGACACACTTGAATTGATGAAATTCAGGTGACAAGCAGAACTGGAAGTGATGAAGAAGAGAAACTAACATCAATTGTACTTTTCCTGAAATTAATGCTTTTGTTTACTCCTCTATAATTCTCTGAGGTGGGTTTTATTGTGACATTTTACAAATGAGGCTGAAGTTCCGGGATTGCATAACTTGTCCAAGGTAAGTTGTAGGCCTGGTCAGCCTGCCTCCAAACCCTATTCTTTCCCAGAGTTGGCAGCACAGCCTGAAAGGACCTTGCCTAACCTTCTTGGACCTTAGCTTCCTTTTGAATACACCCCATTCCTTCAACACAGAGTATGTATGACCAGAGAAGCTGGGGGCCAGGGCTTGAGTTTGGTGGTTTGCTTACAGTGAGGGACCAGAAAGAGAAAGAATGAATGGAGAGGTGAGAGAGAAAACAAAGAAAGAGTTAAGTGATGACACCAGCTGAGGGAGGAGAGAATTTCACCAGGAGAGGGGAGAATTTCACAAGGAAAGGAAGACTAGTGTGGTCTGGGCTTGCAATGAACCAAAGAAATGGGGACTTGAGAAAGAGTGACCAGTGGCCTCTGAGTGTGGGTTGAAATCAGACAAGGGGACAAGGAATTAAAGACAGACCAGATGGCTGATGGGGAAATACACCAAAGAGAAGCACTTACCCAGTTGGGGATCTTCTCATCAAAAGGAAACTGAGGTCCTAGAAGGCCAGGCAAAATCTTCTCAGACCATAAGAAACTATTTGTGAAGGAGGCAACAATGGCAGTTGACTTTCACCAAACAGTCCACATGTTCTCTGACCTTTCCCAGGCTTCCTTCCAAGTAGATGGGGGCTATGTGATTATTTCTTGCTAGTGGATTGTAAGCAATGGGCAATGTGTAATTTTCGGTGGAAGCTCAGAAGATCCCAAGCTCCTTTTCCATCACCTTCTGTCCCCTCCACGCCTGGTGGCCACCAGATAGCGTAACTTCAACATGGAAGAGGGCCACCTAACTCTAATCAGACTTTGTGAAAGTGAAACACAAGCCTTTGTTGCGTTAAGCCACTGAAATTTTGAGCTATTATCTGATAAAACTGATAATGTCAATTGTTCTAAAGAGAGAACGAGATGAATGAGAAACAGCATGCATCAGGATTGGAGAATGGAATCAGGAAGAACAGAATCTAGGAGAAAGAACAGATCTTTACCTAGAGGTGAACAAAGCTGAAAAAACACAAGTCAAGATTGAGGGCTTCCAGGGAATGATCCCATCTGAGCAAGCAGAAGGTGAGAAGTTGAGACTGGGCTTTTTCCTCGAAGAGAGGTTGGAGGTA
This sequence comes from Cuniculus paca, assembly GCA_004365215.1. Classification (NCBI taxonomy): domain Eukaryota; kingdom Metazoa; phylum Chordata; class Mammalia; order Rodentia; family Cuniculidae; genus Cuniculus; species Cuniculus paca. The sequence continues at coordinate 17,154 of RJWT010002562.1, read as the reverse complement.
GAAGAGAGAATCCAGGGTCTGAAACACCAGCTGTTAGACCTGTACTAACCAGAGGGTCAGTGAGGGGTGATCAGAGCCCATCTGAAGTTGGGTGTGTCCTCAGGGAAGCCATAGAGAGCAGGAAAATTCCAGAGGAGAACTAAAGTGATCAAGAAAATGTGATTTTTGTATGAGGAAAAGCTAAACTGATCAGAATGCTTCAGCCTAAAAGCACAAAGGCTGAGCTAGAGGTGATCAAAGGTTTATAGTGTGAAGGGCCCAGAGGGTGAGGAGGAGACCATCTGGCTCACTGAAACTTGCAAAACCTATCCTGAAAACTGAAAGAGGCAGATTTAAGATAAAGAACTAAAACACTACACTCTACAGCAGGTTCACCATCAGCATGAGGTAGGGTGAAAATGTGAATATAAACATAGCAGGAAGTTCACTTCTGAGACTGGGTTCCTAAAGTGTGTACAGACATCACATGAACAAGGGCCTTGCATAGTTGCAGGCATCATGGAAAAAGACAGACCTGGTTTTGAACTACCTTTACTAGATGTTTTCCATTTTCACTCACTGAAAATCCATTGAACACTTACTGTGTGACAACAGTGAGTGACACAATGGACTCGATAGCTTCCCCTGACTTGGGACTCCTGGAGACCATGTGCTCTGGATAATATGGCTTCCAGAGGAAGGTCAGCCAAGATCTACACAGTCTCTGTCCTCATGGAGCACACAGTGTAGTGGAGAAGGTAGATAACAAATATATGGTAGCAGAAATAATGACTTAAACCGTAATTTTGGTAAACGCCTTCAAGGGCCAGCACACGAGACTCTGAGGGCATCCAGAGGGACTAGACTAATCTGAGTGAGTGAAGGAAGGATGGTCTCCTTGGAGGAGTGACTCTTGAACTGTAATTACAAGACCAGTAAGAATTAGCCATTGAAGAAGGAGGTCAGGAGAGTTCCAGAGAGAAGAAAAGGCAGGAGTAAGACCCACAGATTGACAAGCACCTTACTCTGTCTTAGTTCCTTTGGGCTGCTAGAATAGGATCCTGAGACTGGGTATTTATAAGGACTAGAAATTTACCTGGTGTCTTAGTTACTTTTCTCTTCTTGCTGAGACAAAATACCCAACATCCAAAGTTAAAGGAGGAAAGGTTTATTTCACTCACAGCTTATAGATTTCAGTCCATATTTAGTTGGCTCCGAGGCAGAGTGGTATAGTAGAGGAACAATAGTTCATGTCAGCAGAAGACAGCAAAAGCAACAAGATCAAAAGGGAGAAGCAAGTCTCTTTTCCTCTCTTACACTGTATGCAAGCTACCTGCTCTAGGGTGGGTGTAGCACTCACACCCCCAATCCCAGCATTAGACAATGAGCTAATCACAAACTCTGGATTCAGCCACCTCCATAAAGCCCCCCCACATAACCACAAGAGGCTTTGGAAGGACATCCAGACACAAATCATAACATTCTGCCCCTGGCCCCCCAAAGACTTATGCACATCCCTTTATGCAAAAGCTATTTAGTCTATCTCTAGGAGTTGCCAAAGTCCTAGCAGTTTCAGCATTGCTAAAAATTGCAAGTCCAAGTCTCCTCTGAGATGTAAGGCAAACTCTTAGCTGTGAGCTCCTGTACAAATTAAAAGAAAGTTAAACACTTCCAACATTCAATGACCCAAGATAAACATTTCCATTCCAAAAGTTACAAATAGGGTTTACACAAAGGAATGGGACCAAAGCAAGTTCAAAACCCAGCAGGGCAAACATTAGGTCCTGTAGTTCCACATGCAGCATCCGAGGCAATCTATGCCAAGTAGTGAGCTCCAAAGAGTTTGGGTGGCTTCACCCCTAAGACACTTTTGGTAGTAGTAGCTCCCACAGTTTCTCTCTTAGGCCTGCTTTGCTCCCTCCTTGCTGGTTTCCTTAGATGATCCATGTTCCTTGCTTTTCCAAACTTCTAGGGTCTCCGCTACACCTTTGGCTTCACACTCATAGCTTCACACACTGCCTTCTTAGGGGCACACTGCTTGACCTCTCCAGCCTTCTAAATATCTGGGTGGAAGCCTTCCTAACCCCTAACTCTTGCATTCTGCATACACCTAAAACCAGTGCCACTTGGATGATGCCAAGCTCTGCCACCAACTGGAGGGGTACCAAGGGTTCCCTGTCTCTTGGGTACAGGGGTTGCTGAGCACTCTGAATCCAATTGTAAGGGATAAATTCTTGATGCTGCTGCCATTCTGGGACATGGTGCTCTGTGGTTTTCTTCTAAAAGCAGAGTCTCACTATGCAATTTTGAGGCTGCAAAGGGTGGAGTCCTGCTGCTTCCTGTGATGCCCTTAGACCATCCTTTCTATTCTCTTGTTCCTCTCAGTGATCAAGATCTCTGCTCTATCTTTGTAGTCCACAGCTCTATTGGAGCTTCCTTTCTGACAAAACTCATGATATTTTAAATCATTCTGCTGGGCTCTTTGCACTTGATGCTCAACATAAATCTGGCTAAAAACCCCCAACAGTAGCCTCGCCACCATCTCAACATTTGACTGCCTTGAAATTTCTTCTACAAGATTAGTTAATCCACTGCCCTTAATCTCAGTCTTGGACAGTCTCTTGCACAAGGAAAATGCAAACAAACTTTCTTCCACCCCATAACATACTTTGTCTGGGGTGCAACAACCAATGCAGTCCTTCTTCCCAGCAGAAACTTCCTGAGCCTGGTCTTTACCTGTGTGATTTCTATCAGCCTCCTGGTCTTCTGAGTTCTGACCAGAAGGTCTGAACTCTCCCATACAGAACAGCCTAAAGTGTTCCAGTTCTACTTTTTCAGCCTGCATCTCTGAAACTTTCTAATCCCACAAGCCATTGCCAAAAGCTCCTGAACCACATGGTCAGGTAATATCACAGCAATGACCTCACTTCTCTAGTACCAACTCTATCTCAGTTACTTTTCTTGCTGCTGAGACAAATTACCCAACACCCAAAGTTAAAGGATGAAAGGTTTATTTAGCTCACAGTTTGTGGAGGTTTCAGTCCATAATCAGCTGGCTCCAAGGCAGGGTGGCACATGACAGAGGGATTGAAACAGAAAAAACAACAAGCAAGAGCAAAAGGCAGAAAGAAGTATCTTTCTGCCCCTTTTTATCTCATCCTGACTGTTGAGATTAGGGCAGTGCCAATCCAATCAGTGTATTGATCCAGCAATCACCCAGCCTTATCCCAGCAACCTTAATCCCAGTATTGCACTATGAATCAGTCACAAACTCTAGATGCAGCTACTTCCAAAAAAGCCTGCCACCCATGACCACATGTGGCTTTGGGGGAACATTTGCACACAAACCATAACATCTGGCATCTGGTAATGGGCATCTTACTTCATTGTATCACAGAAGAAGGCAGAAGTGCAAGAGAGAGTGAGAGTGAGAAACAGTGAACTGGATCTTATAACAAACTCACTCTCATCCTCAGGCAACACATTCCCCAGATAGCAACATTAATCCATTCATGAATAATAAGCTCTCGTGACCTGCTTTCCATTAAGCCCTACTTCCCAACATGCAATGGGGATTAGATTTTCAACCCATAGACTTTAAGGGACACAGTTAAACTACCGCAGCCAAAATCCTTGGCTTCCCAACCTGTAGTAAGTAGTGCTAGGGGCCCATACCAGGCCACTATTCACATCCCATGGCTGCTGTGAGGGCTGGCTGCCCACAGCTCACAGATGTCCCTCTGGAGAATTTGTCCTTTGCCAGCAGGTCCACGACACCTGAAAATGCCAGGAAGGGTATGGAATCTCACCCTACCTTCACTCTGGAGAGGTGAAGAGGGATGAGTTCTGCCCGACCCAAGGACTGGCCAGTGCAGGGGACACAACCAGCCTTCCCTTCATGCTGTAGTGTTGTCAAGCTCCAAGACGTGTGTGGGATCAGGCTGAATCTGCACTCCACAGACACCACATCTTTGCCAGATTCTTCTCCTACCTTTTCCTGCAGACTTTCTGAGAGTTCTCCTTCAGTAATCATGCTCATAAGAATCCCCACCCTGGGCCTTGCGATGGGGGACACCACCCAAGATATTTGCTTAAATGAAACAGTGGGTTTAAAGGAGCTGAGCATTATTGAAACAGGCACCTGAAGGGCGGTCACAGAAGCATCCCTCACACCTCCAGGTACCCCAGGAGTCTGTTTTGTGCAAGGATGGTAACTGTACCATTGACAAAATACATACACATCCCTCCTCTAAGTTGGTGCTCAAAACAATCCCTGGAGAAAAAAAGGAGCGGCCAGCATCCCAGGCCCTAGGGTCCCACAAGGAAAGCTAAGATCAGGCCAGTGACCCGACTTGCTCAACTTTCCTATGAGTGCTGCTGGGACTCAATGCTACATTGCCCCCCTGCCTTTATCCTTCATCCATCTACCCATGTTGATTGAGACCCCTGTGAAATCCAAGTGCAGAATAAGATAGAGGATTCACCTGACTCGATGCGGCATTTTTATGCTCTTCTGGGTTTGCTTTCATCTTTGCTAATTTGACCTTGAGGGTAAACATGTTAATCATGTGAATGCACACAGTACATTTCAAAACAACAGTGTGTGTGTGTGTGTGTGTGTGTGTTTCCAAACCAAACAGGACGTGCTGGTTTGCATTTACTTCTGAGATTTTTTTCACTCCTTCGTCAGGGACAATGAGCAGAAAGTCTTTCAGGATTCAGCTAGTGTCCAAGACACTAGCCAAGAGGAAATGGTTAAATGAAATTATTCACGTATCTTTTCAGCTAGGGAATTAAGGTCTTTAAGAGCCACAGCCTCTCGAGAATATTTGTCAAAAGAGACCAACTGATTTCAAGAAGTGAGTCCCACCCATTTTTGACTATCTATGAGCTTTGAATAAGAGGACAGAGTAACCTTGTGAGTGACTGTTTGGTCCTGAAATTCTATAGGCAGCATAAAGGCTGCTTTGGCATTTGTGTGATGGCCTCTGGATTTTTCTTCTGCTTCCAAGTGCACAGAAACAGGACTTTCATTTCCTGAAAGTTAATTTTCTTCAGCAGCTTATTCTCCATCTGAAGTCACAATCCTATTTGAAGAGGCAATCAGTTATTGTGTAGAGGATTTTGAAGTTACATACTAAGGATTATGACTCTATTTGGTGAGTACGAACAAGCGTCGGAAGAACTCTTAAGTACCAAATACTGTACCCAGTGTTGATGAAAATGCTCCTAAAGGAGATAAATAAAAGAAGGGACAGTAAAATCTATGAAGTTGCTGTAGGTAGGGGAAATGCTAATGAGAACTTTTTCCAAATGCTGAGTAACATTTTATCTATTGGGCATTGCAATGTATTTTCCCCCTGTGTACTGAGACAGCTCGGTTATAATTGAGCTTTCTTGATTTGATGAACTTCTTTTTTCCATTATTTTCATCACTTTGCTCTTGCCATAAACATAATCCTTGCCCTGACTATCTCAGAGGACTTCAACAAAGAACAAAAGAAAAGGTGTTTTGCCAGAAAACACTGCATTTCTACCAAGATGTCTTCTCATTGTGTACATCAACACGCTCTCCCACCACACAGAAGGTACACAGCGTGGCCAACTTCACTTTCCTGAGTACTGCCACCTTGATGTGATTCTATATGAGCACTGCCTTGCTTCAGCACGAACATGAACCTGAAGGAAACAATGCTCATGAAATATTAACTCGGAAATTTAATCCAGGATGCAAAGAGGTGGGGGAAATTGCAAATTTCATAATATGGATCATTCAGTGTCTTTTACTTCTGCTTAATTTTTTATGCGAGTTATTTGCAACCAGAGTACACTGGCTTACTATCAGGATGGTGAGTTTAGCATGGTGTGATTTCCCGGAAGCCATGCCTGTCTTTGCTTGGGAGAAGGTATCTACACACTCCTGTCTGTTCTCTGAGTGAATTCACTTCACCCAGAAGTGTGTCAGAGCCCCCTGTTCTTATGGTTTACCATGGCTCCCAGCCAAATGTCACTTTGATTAGTCTCCTTGTTTTGGTTTAGAAATAAACTTTTAAGAAAAAGAACTCCAACTACACCCTGAAATTGCATGTCTCCATCCAACCAGAAAATGCTGAGCAACTAATCCAGGGAGATGACCTCTGAAGCCCCAAAGTCTGTGTCGGTTCCGCTCAGGTCCATTTGCTGTGAAATATAATTAATGTTCATCAGGGGAAGAGGCACATTACTGTGCTCTCAGAGAAAAGATTTTTACGTATTTCATCCACATGACGCTGAATTGTCGACAACCTAGAGCTCTTATCGGTTGCTATGAATCATTTTTCAGAGTTCATAGTAAATGTCCCAAATTATCCCAGAGCCCACCCAACCTAAAGCTGAAGTGGCAGTACTTTTCCTTCACAGTGACCACCAGTACTCTCAGTGATAACTCCAACGTATCGTGAGATCCTGAAGTGCCTGTAGAATCATCAAGCACTGAATAATACTACGGGTTTAGGGGCAAGTGTGTGTCTTAGGATTAAGTGTGTGCGATTGTGTTATAATTCATTGCAAAACAGATGATTTTTTATTGATGCATATGTATCTCAAGTTTAGATGACCTATTAGTCAACAATCCTATTATCCCATTGTCGAATAAGGGACGAAACTTAACTGATACCTTCTGAAAGTAGAAACTAAGAGAGTGACTTTTAAAGCAAACCACCAAGGACTCAGACCTTTGATTTTTAAATAGATTTATATTCATGATGATGGAGGAGGCCTACTTAGATTCTTAAGGAAGCACAGAGGTGGACAAAGTGTGACTTTTTCTGAGCATACAACACATGGACAGTGGAGACCAAAGATTTCACCATTGACCTGCAGCGAGAGAAGAGATGACTTAATCACAGCTCTGATTAGAAAGCCCCAAGGAGACCCCAATTCAGGGAGCAACCCAAGCCCCTCCCCTTTACTGAGATGCTCTGTGTTTCCATGTTAGGAGTTCTGCAGCCCTGTCCCTAACAGGTCCTCCCTACCCTGGTCTGTGCAGAGCTCCTGATGCTAGCACTTGTATCTAAAATGACGTGCCAGGAAGATCCACACCCTTGAGCTGCTCGACACATGAGAAGATGTCAGTGCTGTTTCAGATAACAGAATATATCATCTGATTTTCAGCCAGTATAGAGTACTAGTTAGACACATGGACGTTGGTATTTGCCACGTGGCCTTAAATTCCCTTTCTGCCATTTACCATCTGTTATGTTCCTGTTGTCAAATTGCATAGCTGCTCTAAACCTCCATTTCCCCATTAGTGCAAGGTTAATGACACTATCAATAACATCTATTCACAGAGTCACTGTGGATTAAATAAGATAATATGTGCTGCATCTTTGGCACAATGCCTGGCACACACTAAGTCCTCAACCAGGAGTGACTATTATTTTTATCTGGGAACCTTTCACAATCACGTATTCATGTATAAATACATAGGCTTCCTTTATCCTTCCTGATTTAATAACCTAAAATCATTTCCTCACTCATTATTATAATAGCAATCATTATTGCAATTACTGTTTGCTCGTGACACTTCACATTATTATAATTATTATTTTTATCCTGCTCTCACAAATGTCATTAATCACTACCAACCATTAGTTGCCATCAATAATTACCAGCTTCATGACATCCCACCCCAGTGTTCAGGATAAATGAGAGTTGTTTTACGGTAACTGAGGCCCCAGCCCTAAGTGAGGGAGATGCCTCCATTAAACAAACAAAAGTCACCTGGAATATACCAGGTAAGTTTGCTTTCTATCCTAAACTAATCACAATGACTCACTAAATTTAATATCTGACCTAAAACATCTGAAGGGACTGGGTCCTGAAGGAGAATATCTCAGGGCTATGTAGAGTGTGTAAAATCATATGCACTGGGCGGGAGGTGCCACCCATTACTCTGTAAGACAATGTTCGACAAGAAGTAACTGCTTGTCTTGTTTGTTCTAAAGCCCTGTGAAATATCTGCTCACTTTAGTAAACTCCCCATAATGAATGCATGAATATATAGATATATAAGTAAAATCTCATTGATTTCCACACTTTTATCCAAATTACTGTATTTTACTTAATGGTGTGTTAGTAAGCTTTCTGTTACTATAACAAAATACTTGAGATGATACTTTTTTATTTATTTTTTATTTTAAAGAGAATAAAACCCAACAAAACAAAACAAAACAGAGTAAAGCCAATCAAAACAAAGCAGTGAAAGTGGTACAGAACTTCTAAGCAGGATAATAGGAAATCAACAATGGCTACCATACTATATCTTACTATCTTCACAATAGTTGTCCATTCCATCAGACATAGTAAAATAACATAAAACAAAACAGAATAAAATCAATCAAAACAGAACATTGAATAAAACAAAACAATAAATCAAAATAAAACAAAACAGTGAGAACAATATTGTATTTCAAAAACGAGACAAAAGGAAATCCCCCATTTTTGCTATATTGCATACTGTTATCCTCACAATAGATGCTCAGACTACCAGCCTTAGGCCTGGAAAGTCAATTGAACAATACAAACATTTAGTTGTTTTTGTACCTCAGTGGCTATCGACTCAGCCTGTCCTCTGAACCAGCCAGTTTCTTATGCGGGTGGGGTTGGGTGCTCCTTGATTCTCAGCCTGCATGCCCGGTCAGCTCACAGAAGGAGAGAACTGGCTTCTCTCTTCCTGGGCCCCACATGATTTATGCAGCCTACTGGAATGGTGAACTGGCTTCTCGAAGTGATCCTCCCAGACCCAGCACAGCTTCTGCCAATTCACAGGAGGAGCAAACTTGATAAGTTTATAAAGAGGAAAGGTTTATTTTAGCTCATAGTTTTAATCCTTGACTTGGCCCTGTTGCTTTTAGGCCTGTGGCAAAGCAGCACATAATGGTGGGGGACACATGTTGGAGGAAACATCTCACCTCCTGGCAGTAAGGAAGCTAAAGGAGAGACAGGAAGTGGCTGTGATCCCAAGATCTCCTTCAAGGGCACACCGCTAATGACCTAACTTCCTTCCACTAGACTCTACCTTAATGTTCCACTACCTCCTAATAGGGCTTCAGGCTAGTGACCAAGTCTTTAACACATGGGCCTCGGAGGCTCTCAAGATTTGAACTATAACAGCACTGGGACTTAGATAAAATGAAATATAGTATATAGGACAGGAGCCAGACCATGGAGTTTCAGCTTCCAAGGAAATAAACTGCAATGAAATGGGGCTTCCATTGAGCTGTGAAACAAGCAATCTTTAGAGTGACAAATGAGAGCTGAAGAATGACAAGCAATCCATTTTGGTATCTAGACTTTTGATTTCCTTCTAACATATTCTTTGTGACTTTCTTCTGCCAACAGGATGAAGAAACTCGGATCACATGAGGTTCTAGAGAGGAAGCAGGGTAGGAAGGGATGTGTAAAGGGCCAGCTGCTCTCTTCTCACTTCCTTCCTGAGGGGTGGGCTAGGTCAGAGTGGTCCTCCCCACTTTGCAAAGGCAGCCAGATCTCTCCTGGAAATGGCTATTTGGCTCACCAAGGTATACATTTGTGGGGATGTAGTTCAGGGTAGTGTTTGCCTGGCATGCTCAAGGCCCAGGTTTCATCCCCAGAATCACAAATAAGAAAAGGAAGAGGATGCCTGCCTGCTTCTCCAGGGCAGGGACTACGTGCTACTGAGGTTGTATCTCCAGCACATCACACAAGACCTGGGGAACAGATGGAGCCCGTGGAGATGCCTGAATAAAAATGGACCTGTGCAGAGTAAATTTAAAAGTAGGTAGGAGGAGCATGGAAAGATGCAGGACTGGTAGAAAGAAATAGCCCTGTGGCTCTGTCCTAGAAAACAGAATCAAGCCACCTCAGATCACCGCCGCACTCCTCCCATTTTGATTTCTGGGTGGCAGAGTGGTTTCAGTTGATCCATAAGAAATTCATCTTTATTGGTCCAAAATATTCAAACATCAACAATGTAAGGTGCAACTTAATTAATGGCAGGCAGAAGAGACAAGAGCACTTGTTCCAAATTCTGACCTCTGTGTAGAACCCAGGTGACGTTGGACACAGCACTTAACACTGCCAAGCTTCCAATCCTTTGTAGAACTGCAGAGCTGTTAGTTGTAAGTATGACACGTAGAGCATTCAGGTTGATGTTCTTCAATGCTGGACATCTTCAGACCCCGTCCACTCCTTTTGAGCTGCCTCTGTTACCCTAAAAATCCATCATAGCCCTTTTGTCAGTCACTGCTCACCCCGCCATGTACTTTCTGCATGATGTTAGTCATTACACTGTTTGTCATTTCAGAACAGGATTGAAATAGAAGCTGAAAAAACAAGGCATTCCATTATCTGGGGTTTTTTTCCTTTTAAGATTGTAACACACCTGGAAAGTAATTTTTATATTTAACTATTCAAAGTAATGGGTTTTATTGTAATGAGATTTTAAAAAACTATTATGATGGGTGAAAGGCTGAGGCTTAAAATATTTTCATTTTCAGAGATGTTCCACTTTAATGAAACCCAATAAGCAACAATCTAAAATGAGGCAAATTGGAAGCTTTATCTAGACTCATACTGTTTACATTACAAAAAGGGTATTCTGCTTTACTCAGGCATTCATTTCGGTGTTCCTTTAAATAGTGAGGTCCCCACGGTGCATTTGGAACACACCTTGAATCGTTACCATGTTATTTACACACAGGTGTTTCATGTAAAGCAAGGTTCAGTCGGGGAGACTGTTGGGTTGCAGTTGGAATGCCTCTGAATTGCATGATCAGTCAGAGACGAGGAATTGAGAGGAGAGACTTTGAGTGACACTGTCGGTAGACAGGAAGAAAGGTTCAATATTAGACTTTCAGAGCTTCTATCTAATCTTGATGTGAAGGCATCTGTCAAATGTACCATTATATCTCTTTAGCGTAACCTGAGTGGTGTTCAGCGATTAAAGTAATGGAACAGGAATCAGGAGTCATGTTTTCTGTTTCTGTCTCTTCTTGTTTCCAAGTGGATTCTCCTGACATGTTCACTTTAAGGCCAGTTTCCCATTTATAAATCCATTATTTCTCTCCTAGGGGATGCAATAAAACCTTGTTAATGTTTTTAATAGCCTGTGAATTCTTCAGACTAATTATATGGCCTTTTGCTTATGAACCAATTTGCCATAAAGTCTTCTGTATTTTTCATCTTTACTTTTAAAAATAAGTAGCTGAGCATGGTGGCACACTCCTGTAATCCCAGCACTGGGGAGGCTGAGGCAGTGGGATCGTTGTGAGTTCAAGACCAGCCTGGGCTATAAAGTGGGCTCAACACCAGCCTGAACTGCATAGCAAGACTCTGTCTCAGAAAAGGCAAATTAATTAATTAATTAAGTCACTATTATAAACTGGGCATGGTGGTACACACCTGTAATCTCAGCAGTTGGGAGGCTGAGGCAGGAGGATCACCAAGTTTGAAGCCAACCTCAGCCACACAGTGGGTTCAAGGCCAACCTGAACTACATAGCAAGATTCTGTCTGAAAAAAGTCACTATTAAAACCAATCATTAATTATGGAATTAAGAAAAATGTCATCTGTGTTAGGCAGCTTTCTATTACTATAACAAAATACCAAAGATAAACAACTTATAAGGAGGAATGCTTTATTTGGGCTTACAGTTTTATTCCACTGTCAGTTGGCCCATTGCTTTGGGCCTGTGCTGAGGCAGAAACATCACGGCGGGAGTTGCATAGTGGAGAAAGGCTACTCAACTCATGGCCAAAAGTAAGAGGCAAAAAGAAGATTGGGTTCCACTACCTCCTTCAAGGGCACGCCCCCAATGACCTAACTTCCTTCTACCAGGCTCCACCTCTCAAAGATTCACCACCTCCTAGTAGCACCTGGGACCAAACTTCCAACACATGGGCCTTTCAGTAACATTTACGATCCAAACTATAGTATCACCCAAACAGTATACAAGCTTTACAAAACATCTTTATTAACCTTTATTAAATAAACTGTTAGAATCTGTTAAATGAACGGCAACCAGCCACTAAAACTATGGCATACGCTATTTTATTCAAAAAATTTTGTTAGATTCATATCAGCAAATCAAGCCAGTTTGCGTAGTTCGTGAAAAGACAGAACTATCTTCATTATATATACCTGGTCAAAATGCTGAAATGTGTCTCACAATCTAAGTTGCAAGAATTTCAAAGTAGAGTTCTCATGATTTTAGACCTATTGCTTTTAAAAGTAAGCACAAGTTTCAAAACTGTAGTAGAAGCAGATCGCTGAATATTGTCATTAAAACTTATGATCATTTTACTTGTATTTCAAGGGAAAGCAAGTGATCTTTAAAAGAAAGCACGAAAGGATGTGGTAAAGATGTGTTTAAAAGAAAAGGAAGAAAAGAAACCAGCAATCTGAATTAAAGTTAAGACTTAAGTATTTATTTCCCTTACTTTTGCTTCCAAAAGTAAAATTAATTCAATGATTCCTAGGTTGTAAATGCAGTAGGTTTGTCTCCCCCAAACCTAGAAAAGTACCTAGAACATAGTAGCCCATCCATAAGTGAGTGAGTTGGCATTGACAAAAGTGTCCTAACTCTTTTTGCACAGGGTGATGTGGCTCAGTGTAAGGACAGAGCAGGAAACCGTGGACCTGACTCTGGTAGTTCCTGAACAGAGAGCCAGGACCTACATAGTCACTATGCCCCCAGAGGGGGAAGTCACCCATGCACTGGGAGGGTTATTGGTGAAGACAAATTTCAACTGCCAGAGAGACTTGACAGAGTCATCAGAGTAACAAGAGGAGCTCAAGGTCACAGCCATGAGTCTGGGGGACACTTTCTGTTTAAACCCTGATGCTTTGTTTTTCTCCTAACAAAGGCCTTTCCCACTCTACCAGGAAAGCATGAAATAGATGGTGAGTCAAGCTAGGTCATTTCATACAGGGACTATTTCAAAGATGTGAGTTGGCTTAGGAAACAAAAGGGATAGTACAGTGCTCTGATTATCAATGCAAACAATAGTGCCACTCTCAGGCATTGGAGGTCATATATGCAGAGTGCTTCCTACTGGAGTCTTTGTAGAGCGATGAGGCAGGGAGGAAGCTGGGGCAACAAACACCACTGCCATACTATCCCCTCTCCTCCTTCTTTCTCTGACTTGAGGAAGCCAGCCCGAAGTCAGAGACATGCGCAGAGAGGCTCAGGAAGGCTGGAGAGCGGTCCAGGAGGGGCAAGCAGAAGGCAGCCTCAACCTTATTGGGAAACTAATTGATATTAAGAAAAATGATACCTCAAAGGTCTTGAAGAATCATTAAAAATATTCATTTGGAGAAATTTCTGGAACCAGTTCCACTTGTTAGCATATTAATCTTGGTGACATATTTCACAATAGCACCCAACCAGCAGGTATCTTTGGTTAGATTGTGAACTTCCTGAAGGCAGGAGCTGGGTTTCAGCCTTTGTGCTTAACTCCAGCATTGTGCCTGGCAGATGACACATGTTCCACAATCGTTTGTACCTGAATGAATACAGAAATGTTATAGTTTGCACCTAGAATGTCCCTCTGAGGCTTATGTGCTAAAGGGTTGGCCCCCCGACAGCTGTGTTCAGAGTGGGGAGGTAACCATGTCATGAGGGCACTAACCTCATCAATGGATTAATCTACCCTTGGGCTCATAATTGGATGGCATTATTTGAAGGTGGTGGAAACTTTCAGAGGTGGGACCAACTTGTGGCAGGGGTTGGGGGTATGCCCTAGAAGGGTATATCGTATCCCTGGTTCTCCTCCCCCTGTTCCTCCCTTTCTGCTTCTTCCTCCTCCTCCTTCTTCTTCCTCTCTCCCTCTCTCTCTCTCTCCCACTCCTACCATGATAGTTCAGCCTCACCACAAGTCTAAAGCAATGGAGCCAGCCAACCATGGACTAAACTTTTGAAATCATGAGCCAAAAAACCTTTTCTCCTTTAAGTTGTTATTCCCAGGCACTTTGTCACAGCAATGGAAAGCTGACTACTTCAATGAATAAGTAAGTGAATGGAATATATTCTGGTGTATTTAATTTTCTTGTCAAAAGAAGCTTTATACAAAAAGGAAACACAATCACAGAAAACCTCTTTGATCTTCTTCCTCCATGACTGAAAATTCTTCCTATAGTATAACATTAGCGGTTGCCATGACTCAAAGAGGATTATATTGACCATGAAAGCATAGGTCTCTGATGGCTGAGAATCTAGCAATACTCAAGGCTGTCATTCAAAACTGTGGGAGGGGCAATAGACCTGACTTTCAAGGCACCCAAAGTTTTAAACACAAATAAACAAATATGTGGGAATTGCTGCACCAGATCAGACTGGTGGTTTGTTCTGCCAAGAATTCTCTGCTAGGACTAAATGTTTTTCTGCAAGTGTAAACTCTGTGATTAATTTAAGCTCAAGGTCAGTAAGATTCCAATGTGTAGAGAATTGACTTCCTATTTTTGCCACTGTCATATTTTTTGCTTCTCTTTTGTGCTTTTTGACATTCGCAAAATGACTAAACTCTGTTAAATTAAGTCTGTGGACTTTATTTATCCTATTGCTCCTCAGAAGGATTGCTTTACTCTCTATCATCTGTCTGGTAAGGGTTGGCTTGTGCTGTTTTCTTTCTTCTTTCAAATATTAGATGAAATCATTACAGCACTCTCTTAAACTTTCTTTCTAGTCCACGTTCCCATTTCCAGGTAATATTACAGTTTCATTGCTCTTCAAAAAGTTCCTCCAAAATGAACATAATTCTGAAAAACTGACAGCCACTGACTTGTCAACCTCTGATGTCCTGGGGATGGCCCAGTGCAATGTTCTGTCTGTCACACGCATGAATCAATTGAAGAACTTTCACTTCCACACTTAAAAAAAAAGATTGTAACTTAACATCAATAAGTTTCCTTGGTCGATTTTGTTTATCATTAGGCTAATTTTCTGGAAGTGGCCTTGTGTAATTCTTTGTAACCTAGATCTCTTCTGCCTTCAGAAATCTGGCCCTTAACACTGTCTCTATAGGTATTATGGCTCCAAAGTAAAAATCATTGCAGACTCATGGAAATATCCCCCCTTGACAGTATGATTTCAGTATCTTCTTGCAGGGTTTCCTAAAGATAAATCCTCTGTACATTCCCTGTACCAGACTTCTAAGTCACTGGCTTTTTGATCACTTGACCCCTCCTCATCCCCTCTTCTGTGAAAGAGCACTGTAGAACCAAAGATTGACCAACATCCGTGAAACCCAGCCCTTTTAGTCTTCTCTTTCATTTTTTTCTTCCCTTCTTTCCAACCCATTTCTATTCTCCTCCTCCCACCCAAACCATTTTCAGAGCTTAACTCTGAACTCTACAAATTACCAACTATGGCTCAACTGTGAGTTCCAAACAGGCTCTCTGACATCTTGCTTAGTGTACCTGAATTTTTGAAGAAGTAGAAAATTATATGTTAATAAGAGGATAAAGTTTTTTTTTATTTTAAAGAGGATAAAACCAAGGAAAATAAAACAGAATAAAACCAATCAAAACAAACCAGTGTAAGTGATGCAGGACTTCAAAACATTATGAAATCAACAATAGTTACCATAATGCCTTTTGTTGTCTTCAAAATAGCTTACAGATACCTTCTGACATAGTAAAAATCAAACAGAACAGAATAGAATAGAAACAACAAAAACAAAACAATGGATGCAATAAAGGACTTCAAAACAAGACAATAATAAATCAAAAATAGTTACCATAATATATCTTGCTATCTTTGAAACAGCTGCTCATACCATTGGATATAACATAATCAAACAAAACAAAAGAGAATAAAACCCAACCCAACAAAACAATGAAAATGATATAGGACTTCCAAACAAGACTATAGGGAATCAACAATGGCTACCACCCTCAGTGGGAGATCCCCGCTAGATGCCATACTGCCTATTGCTATCTTCTGAACAGATGATCAGACCACTGGCCCTAGACCTGCAAGGTCGGTGAAACACCAAAGCACCACAGGCATCCAGTTGCGTTGCACCTCCATAGCTACCATCATAGCCTGTGCTTCTCCAGATCAGCCAATCACTTGGGGGAGAGGGGGGTTGGTACTTCTTGTTTGCCAGCCCAAGAGCCAGAAGGGGCTGAGATCTGGCTGTCCCCCTGCTGGGGGCAGACAGTGCATGGCGCTGGTTCACAAGGAGATCTTACTTCCTGGTAGGGCCTTGTTCTCTCCCCCTGTAGCCCGTGAATGGCACTGATTCATGGGGAAAGGCTTGGGTCTGGCTGTCCCCACTCTGGCAGTGGCCCATGCATGGTGCTGGTTCTGGAGGAGGGGCTTGGTTTCTCCCCCCACAGAGGATAAAGTTTATTTGAAAAATAAAGTTTAAATTATGCTATATACATATACATACAAGAAGATACAAATAAGCAAAAAAAGTTAAAATCACAAAATAGATGAACAAAAACTATGAAGCCTTAAAATTATTTCTAATCCTATTCCTCAGAGAATCATTATTTACATTTTGATGTATATATTAATACTCTTCTCCAAAAACATGTATACATGTTTAACAAAATCAGGCAATGCTATTTATAACTACCATCTTGTCTCTGCTAAATAATGCATTTTTCATGTCATTAATCTTTTACATCATTTGAAATGGCTGCATAATATTCCATCTCATCAATGTTCATAATCTATGTAACAAATGTCTTAATGTTCCAATTTTCATCTCATTTCTGATGTTGTGGTGGTCAACATTATGCTTAACTATTTGCACATGCCAAGATAAAGAAGCAGCTCTAAATAGAATCACTAGATCAAAGAACATGCACTATTTTGAGGTTTTTGATACAAATTAAACAAATGGCTGAACAATGGGATCTGATTTGCTGCAAAGATTGAGAATTTTAGGTAAGAGGAAAGATAAAAAGAAAATGAAACTCTTTGAGAAGAATAAGAAAAAGACCATCAGTGAAACATTCGGGTAAGAAAGTAAGAGATTGAAAGTTTTGCTTGTAAACAAAACTTTCAGAAATCTTGTTAATGTCCTCCCTTGCTTTCCTACCTAACTGAAAAACTAACTTTGTAGACTGAACAGCTCAGCACTTTTCCGTGTATCTCCTATCTTTTTCTCTTAGTGAGACATTTCCTAGATGAAAAATAGATCA
>RJWT010002561.1:0-40351 GCA_004365215.1 Cuniculus paca | reverse complement strand
TCAATTCTCCTATTCCTAGACTTATTATCAATGACAAGGCTGGACCCATACAGCATACTTTATGGAAGTTAGCTCTGCCTTTTCATACTGAATAGCTGCAGACTGGGCATCTGCAGCAAATAAATGAAGGAAAAGTCAAAACAGTATTGCAAGATCATAGGTATATAAGAGCAAACATATGTGTTTATGATCTTCATGTACTGCTGATAGGAAAGACAGAATGGCAACAAAATATGTTCTCACATACTAATTATCTAACCCATTGTATCATACCTGAATTTCTTTCTAAGGACTCCACAATAATAATCATGAGCAGGATGCCCGGAGTTTGGCTTCCAGTCAATCTAACGGAGCCTTGGTGTCATTCATCTACTGCCCTCTTGATAGAGGCCTTGATTAAACGATTTAACAATTGAACCAAGAGAATGCTTGGGTTGATTATTGCAGGGATTACTTCCCTAGTTCTTTTGATAGCCAGCACCATTATTGGCTCCACAGCATTGGCCCATTCAGTACAGGCTGCTCCCTTTGTAGATAATTAGACAAGAACTCCTGGTAAGAGCTGGAAAATTGATATAAAAAGAGACTGATATAAAGTTGCAAATCCAAGTTGGCAACTAGCATTCTAGAAACTTCTGTCCTATGGATGGGAGATCAGATTGAAAGCTTACAGTTGCAACAGGGCTTCAAGTGTCACTATAATATGACTCGCTTTTATGTCACCCCATCACCATCTAACAAAAGCCTACACACCCTTGGGGGAATGATCAAAAAGCATATACAAGGAGCAATCCATCAGAATGTTACTATGTATACAGATGCTCTTCAGAGCCTAGTGCTGTCCATGTCACAACAGACAGCTACTTTTGATACCCAAATTATGGATTGGGATAAGTTTGCTGATGCGATAGAACAATTGAATCCATTTGTATATCTCAAGGCTCACTTTTGGTTTTATATCAGAATTAATGTGCTCATTCTGTTCTTTATAATTTTTCTCATTAAAGCCTGTCATAGAAGATTCACTACCTGAGGACAACTAGAGGCCTACAACCACAACTAATTCTGCTGGAGCTACAAGACAAGAAAGGGAAAGATGCAAGAGACAATTTGAGCAACTCCCCTTGAATGCAGAATAGTTGCTGAACATTGATTATATGGAGGCTGATTTCCATAGATGGATATGTACAGAGCTGGCTATGGTACTTCCTTCTCTCTTCAATTGGCTCTAAGCATTTCAAATAAGGCTAGCCAGGTCCTGGTATGTAATCTCTAAAGCTATCAGACAGTCTCCTGTTTCCTCGAATAGTGCTCTCTATAAAAGATACGAGCACAGTGGGATGGAAGAGCCAGTCAGCTCCACAAATGGCAACTGGGTATGAGCCTTGAAATAAAGAAGGTATGAGTCCCCAGGGCACAAAAGTTTACCTATCAGAAACTGAAGCAACAAGCTGGGCGTGGTGGCTCACGCTTGTAATCCCAGCACTCTGGAGGCTGAGAAAGGAGGAGTTCTAGACCAGCCTGGGCTACAAAGTGAGCTCAAGGCCAGCTTGAAAGGCATAGTGAGTCCCTGTCTCCAAAAGACAGGAGGTGGGGATTTAGCTTAGTGGCCTAAGCGCCTGCCTGGCAAGCATGAGGTCATGAGTTCAATTCCTGGTGCCGGAAAAAACTGAAGCAACGGCCTCCAAAAACAATTCAACTGCTACCTTAATTGTATTATGCGGATTGATCCTTCTCCATGCCATTCTCCCTGCATTTTGCAAAGATGCTTTTCTCCCTACTTGGTTAGCCAGCTCAAGTTACTCACATAGTTTTTGCCATCCTCACTATCATTCATCCTCAAGCCACCCGCTTCTTCATAAGATAACAAATTCTGGGAGAGGCCTTGGATGGGAGCCTTTGTCTGCATATCCTCACTAGGACCCCTTGGCTGCCCTAACCTTAAATATGTCTTTGTGTCTTTATTCTTACCGTGAGTTGCATTGGAGGTGGTAGATTGGAATTAACTTAACAGGATTCCAATGTCTCAATGGGATTATAAATATAATTTTGTGGATTGTGAGGAAGACTGAAAAAGGGATTACAAAACTTGGATTACAATACTCAATACTTGGGATTACAATAGTATGAGCCATGATACAGGATCTCCTTACCCCCTTTTCCTTGGGCTGGAGCTTGGCAAGTAAGAGGCGGCACAGGCGTTAGGGAGCCATAGCCAGAGCAATATTTTTAAAGAATGAAAAGTTAAAGGCACCCAAGTGGTAGTGAGTACCTGAAGAGTACTTGGAGAATTCTCCCCCTCAAAAGGAAGCTACCTGCACAAGCAAGGCTGCCCCAACAGGGCTCCAGGAGTACCCGGAGCCACAGCAGCAAGTGGGGGCAGGTGCTTCCTTGTGATGATGGCTTCCCCAACACTCTCTGGACAGGCAGGGCTCTCCCCAATGTCTAGCCTACCACGGCCACACTCAGGCCTCTATCAGGGTCACCTGCTCCAGCATTGTTACTTGGCATGACCACGGCAGAGAGGTCATTTACCCTCTCTTGTAAGTATGGAGAGGTGCTTTTGATGTTTACAGTTAAACTGCAGAATTAAAGGGGGTGAACTCACATCAATACCACATTAACTAAGCCAGCACCCCGTGGCGTCAGGGGCTTGGAAACACAGCTGGAGGACGTATTTCTTAAAATACTCTCCAGGCTAGGAGCGTGAGCACCTTTACTACCATCCTGCACTTGTGCAGGCTCCTTCATGCCCTCCACCTCACACTGGTCCTGAGGACCTACACATCTCTCTTCAGTGGCTGGCTGAGAGCTCTCTCTTCCATCCTTCCCTAAAAGCTTCATAATGGCGAGTCTTTGGGGCACATCCTATTGGGTACTAGGTTCTAGGGTTAGTGGGATTTAGTAACTTGTTTGCTGTTCTTTGTGGTGGTGTTACAGGAAACTGAAGTAGTTAGAATTATTATAGGCAGTCAGACAGAGCCAGGTCCTCCATGGAGCCAATGCAAAAACCTAGATACCTTGCAACTGTAAAGGAGAGAAACACCTCCTGCTGTGGGCCGGACACGAGACAACAGATCAAACAAAAGCACCTATTTCCCAGGATTGATATTCTAAATAAGTCCGTAGATGCCTAAGGAAGCTAGGAATCACCTGTCTGAACCCCCTAGGGAAAGAGTCACTGTTCCTTAAACATGCTCACTGGCTACGTGACTCGCTTCCCCATTTGTTCCGGACTTAATCAATTTTACCTGAGCAATTAACCTTATTGGTTAACCATAGTTCTGTCCCACCTTATGCCCACCTTAGGAATTCCCATTCTTCCCCACCTTGGACCCGGCTACTCTATAAAAGTCCCTAAAATGACAGAGTCTTTGGCAACCCGCTCGGGACCCCTTCTGTCCATCTGACAGAAGCTTTCTTTTTTTCCCCAATAAATATATTCTGCTCTTAACCTCCGTTGTTCCTAAAATTCATTCTTCGATTTTAGAGAACACGAACTCGTACCAGACATAGTGGGTTGGGAGTTTCATTCCCCTGTATCAGTGGGAGGGACTGAACCCAGACCTCGTGTACACTGACCGCACATTCTACCACTGAGCACCATCCCTTTTCGCTTTAAAGGATGGACCACGAATTAGGTAACGCCCTTGCAGCAGACACACATGCTTTCCTAAGCCAGGGCCACTCCCTCCTTCAGTAAGACTGAACAGTAGCCGTGGGCTCAGGGTGAGCACATGCCCAAATTAGGCCACAGAGATGCTCCGGATGATGAGCCCAGGAAGCAGCTGGGCCGACTCATCTCCAGGACGCCTGAGAGGCTGGCTGTGTCCCTGTTCGGTCCAGGACCTGAAAAAGAGCTTTCCTTTGATCTGCTCCAGGGCCTTTCAGCATTCCCTTTCTTGCCTTAGCTTATTTAGATCTGTTTTCCCATTTGCAGCCCAGAGTCCCTGGATGCCTGATGAGAACCCAGAAGCGGCTCTGAGCAGCACAGCTGGGCCTTGGCCGGGTGCCTGTCTCCTGCTATTTCACTTCCGTGACTACGAAGGGGCAGGGATTTGAGCGATCCAGCATGAACTTCTGCGTTCTAGGCCCGTTCAAAAACATTAAATCAGCCCTTAAGTCCCTTAGTCATTGGGCAGCACTTCAGACATCAAAGGAATGGGGACGTCAACAAGTACTGCCCACAACCTCACTTCAGCAAACTGGATGGGTAGGCCACGTCACAGCATTCACATGCTCAGGTGACAGCACAAACCTAAGTGATCTGGCCTTGAGAGGTAATGCACCACCTGAGCACATTAGATCTTCCAAAGTCCAGCGCTACAGCATCTCTCAGGAGGCTGAAGCAGGAGTGCTCTGGCAAGTTCACGACCAGCCTAGACTACACAGCAAAACCTTGTCTCAAAACCAACAGAACAACTCTGAAAACAGAGTGCTTTTTTTGAGATGTGTAAAGTGATCTCAAAAAGAAGATGGCAGGGGCTGAACTTAAATGAGACTCCAGCCTGTCCCATCCAGAGATGCACACAAAGAACCAAAAGCAGCGAAAATGAAAATAAAAATGAGAGTAAAAGCCATGCTGTGCTGGGCATCTGGCACACACCTGTAATCCCAGCATCGGGAGGCTGAGGCAGGAGGATCGTTGCGAGTTCAAGACCAGCCTGGGCTACAAAGTGAACTCAAGGCCAGCCTGAACTGCATAGTGAGACCTTGTCTCAAAAAAACAAAACAAAAAAAAGCCAGGTGTAGTGGTGTACACCTGTAATCCCAGCACTCCAGAGGCTGAGGCAGGAGTTCAAGACCAACATGGGCTACAAAGTAAGTTCAAGGCCAGCCTGAACTGCAGAGTAAAATCCTGTCTCAAAAAAGAAAAGAAAAAGAAAGATTTACAAACCACATTCAAATGGAATTCATCCCACAAATGGAAATTTACTTTAACATCCAAAACCCAATCAGTATAACATACATTAATATAAAATAAGCATACACAAAAACGGAAAAATTCTGACTTTGTCAACGGACACAGAAAAACACTGATGAAAGTTAAGGCCTTTTTATGATTTAAAAAGAAAACCACTCAATAAACTATGAATTAAAAAATAATGCCTTTAGGGCCAGGGATAGCTCCGCGACCTAAGCACCTGCCTGGCAAGCACAAGGTCATGAGTTCAATCCCTGGTACCGCCAAAAAAAAAAAAAAAAAAAGCCTTTTGTGATAAAGGGCATCTACAAAAATTTACAGTTAATGTACTTAAATGGTGAAAAACTCCCTAGGATCAGAAACAAGACAAGGAGGCCAGGCATGGTAGCACATGCCTGTAATTTCATACTCTGGGAGGATCACAAAATAGAACCCAGTTCAGGCAACTGAATGATGTAGGGAAGACTTGTCTCAAAAACTGAAACACAAAAACAGAAAGGACTGGGGAGTAGCTCACTATGACTAGACAGGGAGGAAGGGAGGGAGAGAGGGAGAGAGGAGACAGGGCAGAAGAGGAGGGGTGCTTCGGAGTGGAGGAAGAGGCAGAAAGAGCAGGCTGGCTGCCTACTTCCTAGTTGTAGCCTGATGGAGAAAACCTTTTACCTTCTCCCACTTGCAACATATATAAATGATCATCAATTTGCAACAGTAACTATATCCCTTCTCTATTGCTAGCTATTTTGGAGTAAACAAAAGGCATCCCTAAGAACAAAGCATTAACTAGCTAGTAGAACACATTTTTTTTCCTGGTCACTTCTATACAAATCAGCCATGTACCATGAGTTAACACAACAAAATACTGTACTATATAAACAAAGCCAATAGCTGGGCGTGGTAGGGCACGCCTATAATCCCAGCAATCTAGAGGCTGAGGCAGGAGGATCGCCTGAGTTGGAGGCCAGCCTGGGCCACACAGTGAGTTCAAGGACAGCCTGGACTTCACAGCAACATCCTGTCTCAAACAACAACAGCAGCAACAACAACACCATCCCCAGTAACATGACCCAGAGTACTAATACATTTATTAAAAACTCACCAAGCCACTTGGAGTTAAAGTGGTGACTTGGGGCTGCGGATGTAGTGCAGTGGTAGAGTGCTTACCTAGTATGCACAAGGTCCTGAGTTCAATCCCCTGTGCCACCAAAAAAAAAAAAAAAAAAAAAAGTGGTGACTTGCTGATAACTTCATACCTGGATAATAACTAGGTTCCTCTGTAAATCAATTTCTAATCAAGGCTCAAAATTCCACACTAGCTTTGTAGCAAAAAGGGAAATGCCAAGGGCTGGGGATCTAGCTCAGTGGCCTAAGCACCTGCCTGGCAAGCGCGAGGTCGTGAGTTCGATCCCCAGTGCCAAAAAAAAAAAAAAAAAAAGGGAAATGCCAGGAGGTCAGAATAACACTGAAAAATGGCAATATTTCTAAACCAATAGAAAAAGAATCTTAGCAAGAACTACCTAAATTAATAGTTACTGATAATGAATATATTCATTTGAACAGTTAGTTAAATTCATGTCAGTTCCATACAGAGTCCATAACTTAACTTTCTTAGCCCATTTGCTAACAGTCTTCAAATTATTCTGTAACACTGAGGACGACACTAGGGCTAAGAGTCACAGAATCTTTAACACCACAAAGATAACACCTCTCACCAAGAGAACTGCTATAAACAAGTGATAAACCCCACTGAGTGTTGGTGAGGACGTAGACCAAGTGGGGCCCTCGTACACTGCTGCTGAAACAGCCACCTGGGAGGCTGCTTTTACAAAACCTTTCACAAATGTTCACAGCACATTGGCCATAATATAGACAGAAAATAGAGATAACAAGGAAAAAATGAATACAAGGGAAAAAATGGAAACAAAACTTCCGTAAATGAGGGGAAAAGGAGTTGAAGGGTGGGGAGGGGAATAGGGAAAAAAAGAACCAAGTTATATCATGCACAGGTACAAATTCCATATGATGAATGCTATCACTATGTATATCTAAAATGCACCAATAAAATTAAAAAAAAAAAGAAACTAGAAATAATTCAAATGTTCATCAACTGTAGAGTGGACAAACAAAATGAGGTACACATCCATACAATGGAATAAAGAAATGGACTACTGGTGACTGTGTTAGCATGGAATAACCTCCAAAACATTATGCCAAGTGGAAATGCCAGATGCTAAAGAATCTGGGACTGCACTGTAACAGAACCCCCCCACCCCACCCCCCGCGAGTATGTATAGTTCCTCTACCAGTTCTGGCTGCTACTCTCTCTTGGAAACAGCTGGTCACTGAGGTGCACAATGTACAAACCAATCCCCAATGACAAGCCATTCTGCCTCTGGACTTCCTGCTTGCTTATCTCATACAAGTCCTAGACCACCAGAGATCAGGGCCTGATATTCTGGGGATGATCCTGACCAGGGTTGATGTAAATAAACCTGCCTCCAAATCCTGGGTGTTGTTTTCATGTTTCTGCTTGCTGCTGTAGCATTTATATAGAACATTCAGAAAAAGCAGATTTATATAGCCAGAGAGGGACAGAGCTGGAAGTGGGAAGCATGAATGAAGGAACTGTGGGGTTAGCGGGAATGTCCTTGAACAGCACTTCTGTGAGGGCTGCACAGCTCAGTAAGGACCTGAAACATCCAGGCACTTACAATGGGTGATTTGATGGCACGTAAATTACATTTCCATAAAGCCTATTTTGGGACAGGGTGGTACTGGGGATTGAATACAGGGCCTCCACATGCTGGCCAAGTGCTCTGTCACTAAGCTACTAAGTTATATTGCCAGCCCCAACAACATTTTGTTTAAAAAGTACTTTTTATTTTTCCCTGGTACTCAATGCTTAAATGTTGTAATTACACCATGTTTATCAGGTCGCATGCTTTTTTTTTGTCTTTCTAAGACAGTGTTTCAATATGCAGCTCAGACTGGCCTTCACTCACTTTGTAGTCCAGGCTGGCCTCGAACTCACAGTGATCCTCCCGCCTCAGTCTCCCGAGTACTGGGATTACAGGTGTGTGCCACCACTCCTTTGCTCACATACTATTATTAAAACTAACACGCTGCGCGTGGTGGCACACGCCTATAACTCCAACACTTAGGAGGATGAGGCAGGAGGACAGCAAAACCCTGTCCCAGAAAAACAAAAACAAAATAAATAATAAATATATTTAACAAAATGATCATGATGTAGTATCACAGAGCTTTAGTAAATATAAATTTTAAATCTACACAATTTCACTAAAGTTCAGGGTATCATCGAACATTTTAAATGACCCTCTGTTATGGTTTGTATATAGACAGTCCCCCCAAGTCTCATGTAGTCATGGAAACAGCTGAATCTAGCCTTTGTGACTGACTCCTTGTCTAGTGCTGAGATTGATGGGTGGGTGTGAAGCCAAGATACAATGTAAGGTCAGGAAGGAGGTGTTTTTCCCTCTGTTTTGTGTGGTTTGCTGTTGCCGCTTGTAGCCGCCATGAACAGCTGCCCCTCAGCCACGTCACCCTGCCTTGGAGACAGCTAAGTATGGACTGAAACCCCCAAAACTGTAAGAAATAAACCTCTCCTTCCTTCATGTATTTTGACTCAACAAGGAGAGAAAAGTAACTAAGACACCCTCTATTACTATTTATGTAGTTTCAAACTTTCTGCTAGTATAAGTAATGCTGTTAAAATCTTTTCATGCCCAGTTTTCTCTACTTTCTTGGTTTTATGGAAATTGTAGATGACAAATTATAAATCAGTTCAGACTTATTTCACTAACAGAGTTTATCAATTTGTCCTTCCTTTCAATATTAGGAAAACTATTCTTGCCTTTTTATTTTTCTCAAGAAACTTCAGAATAATTTTGTCAATTTCACCAAAACAATCCTACCTAGAAATCCAATTAACAGTATTGAAGTTACACATTAATAAGGAAAGTCGAAATTCACAAGGAAAAAAAGTTAACACTTGATCTAAAAGATTTAACCAATCACCTTGAGGTTCATTTACCTAGAATATAGCATCTTCTCACACAACCGTTCCTGCACAGACCCTAAAGAAGAAAAGAAATCCTGCACCGCAGGGGCATGGTACCAATGAAACACTGCAGGTCTAACTGAATGCCAACTGAGACAACTCTTTAGCATCTGCCCACAAAAGACCCTATAGCAGTCTTTGCAGATGTACACTTCATTAAATGAAACAAAAAACTACAGCATTGAGTGCCTATGAAGTGTCAAGCATTGTTATATGAGTGTGGGATATGTTAAGTACCCCACAAAGCAAAATACTATCTTTCTAGAACTTAATCTGTCAAATTCTTGAGATTTTAGAATTTAACCTCCTCCCAACCTCATATTTTGACTTGCTAATCTGTAGCTAATCTACAGCAATACTTTATCCCTGGAAAGCATGACTAACCAGGACAGAGAGAAAGAAATGCCCACTTTAATTTTAAAAAGTTCCCAGCCCTGTACCCTTGGGGCTCCCATGGCGCTCCACGTTCCAGAGCGTCACCACAAACAACTTCCTCTTAGAAAGCACTCTGAAGGACTCAGGGAATTATCAGGAAGAGAGGTGAGGGCACTCTGTTGCCATTGGTTGTTTCTTTTACAAATCAAAAGGGCTCATGCTTGGAAAGCACTTTTTAAGTCTGTTCTCATAGTCCCAAAATGACCCTTGTGAGAAAAAAAAACAGACTTCTGAAATTTTGAGAAATCACTGAGACTTTCAACAAATTCAATAGAGAGCTCTATATTAAAATTAAGCTCCATTCTACACCTCCCCAATGTCTTTTGCCATTAATGTCACTTCCAAAGAGAGTACTACAAAATCCAATATAAAACGAGGTAGTCGCTTTCACACACTACCAAAAGCACACGGAAAATGATTTCAACAGACATCTGTATGTTTCATGCTTTGTGCCGATCTGGCAAATATCCAGAAGACAAAAAAAATGTTCTCATATCCTAATGTGGGTTAGCCAACATTAACAAAAAAAGAAAGGAAGAAAGGAAGACATTAAATCCTGAAACATCATTAAATTGTTCCGTAGGGCCGGGGATATAGCTCAGTGGCACAAGCCCTGCCTAGCAAGTGTGAGGTCATGAGTTCAAACCCTGATGCCAAAAAAAAAAAAAAAAAAAGAAAAGAAAAAAGAAAAAAGAAAAAAATTGCTCCAGAAATTAGCTGTATACCCATGTCAAAGCTTACTGTTCTATACATTTATCATCTTAAAAATTCAAAACACATTTTTTCTTCATTATTCTCAGTCATGTAAATATATTCAATGACTTAAAATGGGCTGAGTGTCAACATAATTTTCCATACTCCATGGGGCTAGTCACAAAGTTCTTACTTTCCTGGACACAATTTTTTTTCTTTTTTTTTGGGGGGGGGTATCAGGGATTGAACTCATGACCTTGAGCTTATCAGGCAGGCACTTATGCCCCTCAGTTAAATCCCCAGCTGGACACAATTTTAAAAAGAGAAAGCCAGGCTGGGGATACAGCTCAGCGGCACACTGTCTGCCTGGCAAGCGCAAGGTCATGTGTTCAAGTTTGATCCCTGATCAAACAAACAAAATAAATTTAAAAAAAAATAAATAG
Source organism: Cuniculus paca (assembly GCA_004365215.1). Lineage (NCBI taxonomy): Eukaryota > Metazoa > Chordata > Mammalia > Rodentia > Cuniculidae > Cuniculus > Cuniculus paca. The sequence continues at coordinate 29,778 of RJWT010002561.1, read as the reverse complement.
AGAAAGCCAATCTCAAGCCATGCTTACATAGGTTTCACAGTTATTGCCAAAAAACTACCACTCACACTCCTGGAACAAAAGGCCACTCATTTCGTGGGTACCTTATTCCACATCTAGATTCTAATGAAGACTTCATGCTGTGCCCTCAAACACTTTGTTGTGACAAAGTCTGTACTGTACTGCAAAGAAAGAACTATTCCGATAGCAATCCACTAAAACCTAAGGAACCAAAATATTGTAATGCAAGCAATTTCCTCAACTGTGATATTCTGGACATCACTTCCCCACACACCCTCTGAATAAGAAAATTTGAGGGTAGTGAATGAGTATTTGTTTTGTTCCAGAACTTTCTATCGGAAGAACAGGCATTCAATACAAGCCTGAGGACACAGGCTGAAGTTTAACTATGTTCATGTTTTAGCTTCTAGGACATCCAAAGAGTAAGTCTAACCTGCACAGAAGACAGAATTCACACTGCCAAGGGCCCCTTCTGGCTGACCATGGGCTTAGCATGCATTACTTTCACCTGAGACTTTCTGGTGCTGGCTCCATGAGCCCAGGTCTGACAGCATCAATACCTAGGAGGGCATCTGTCCCAAGGGCCAGCCACTGACAGGCCAACCTATGCTGGGGACACTCACGGTCAGGCCCAAGAGTGATGAACAGTAGTTCCTGCCTGGTCACCTACCAGCCTCAAGGGTAGCCTGGCCTATTTCCCCAATCTCAGGTTTAACTATACACCATCAGGAAGTATGGAAGCAGGTCTCACTGCTTTGCCAAAGTCGAAGACTAATCCAAAGGGTGAGGAAAAAACTTTACTCATGATTTATACGAAATTAAACCTAACCTCTAACACAACTCCACCAACTTTTCTTGTAATGAAATCAGAACTCTAAACCTGTCATTTCACAGTCACATGCCCTAAAACAGATGTGAGTCAAACGGAGGCGATAACAGCAATTACAGTTAAAGACATCTGGAAAGAAAAACACTGCCATTCAAACCCATGCACAGTTAAGGGAACTTTGTTCTTCATTAAACATATGCACATCAAGAATACCAAATGACTTACAGGTTCTTCTCAATAGCCTCCATAACCAACTTGCTCTTTGCTCTGCCCTTTAGAGATAGTCTTTCTTTTATATTTTTGATGGAACAATATTTCAAACTTCAAATAATATTTAATATGGAACTACTTATACACCACTGCCTTTAAAAAAGAAAAAGGTGACCCTAGCCAGGTGTAGATGTCTGTGCATGCCTGTAATTCTAGCACTAGGCTAAGTCAGGAGGACTGCCATGAGTTCAAGGTCAACCTGAGCTACACAGAGAGTTCAAGGCCAACCTAAAGTACATAGGGAGACCCCGTCTCAAAACACAAAACAAAACAATGGGCTAAAGTGAGAAGATAGGTTTGCTAAGGAATGGATAGCTAGGTTCTGCTTGGTTCAGCTTTAAATGACCCAAACATTAACTACATCCTTTGATGGGATGGCAGCCAGTCAATGAACAGGAATCGTTCAGTGTGATGGGGACGCCATCACCACTCTAGTGGACTTCGAGAGGAAGCCTGTCACCCCACCCAGAGGGACTCAGAGCAACAGCTATAGAAGGGCAGGGAGGCAGCCTGAGGACAAGGGAAATCACTAGTGTACACCAGCAAACCTGGCCCCGCCTCTACCACAAACAATGTGCTCTCTAAGGGCCACCTGTACCCAGGGCTAGACAAAGGTGGTACAAAGTAAGGCAGCGCACACTGAGTACGGACTGGACAGAAGTCTACAGTAAACAGAAGTGTAATCCACCATGCAGCATCACCAGGTTACTGAACACAGCTACGACCTAAAAAGTCTTCAATAAAAATTACACTACCATCATGTTGCAATCTGCTTAATGAATTAAGCATCTAGATGGAAGCTGCAAAAACGACTGTTTCTCACACTGGGGTATTAACAAGAAAGCTGCTAGTTGGGCATGGTGGCAGACACCTGTAATTCCAGCATGCACAAAGCTAAGGCAGGATTATCTTGAGCTGGAGGCCACCCTGAACTACACAGTGAGTTCAAGGCAGCCTGAACCACACAGTGACACCCTGTCTCAAAGAAAAAATAAAAGTTGCTATGAACATTCATATGCAGGCTTTTGGTGAATGTAAGTCATCATTTCTCGGGCATAATGATTAACAGTACAACTGCTAGGTTAGATTGCACGGTTAGTTTACGAAACTGCCAACTGTTTTCTGGAACAGCCATCTGATATGACATTCCAACCAACAATTAGTGTGTCACCCAGGTCCTCTCGTGTTCACAAGTTCTGACAATCTGGACGTGGAAATCCTTGGTGTGTCATTAATTTAACTACTACCCCACTATCCTTACTTTTGTTTTTTTTTTTTCAATCATGAGTGGGTACTGAATTTTGTTAAATGCTTTTTCTATACTGATTGATATCATTATATTAATTTTCTACTTTTCATCCAGTTAATATGGTATATTACAGCGGCTGACGTTCAAATGTCCAGCCAGCTTTGCATTTCTGGAATAAACCTCACTTCATCACAGAATGTACTATAATTTTTTTTATACTGTTGAATTATATTTGCTGATAATTGATTAAGGATTTTTTTATGTCTCCATTCACTAGGAATACTGGTCCGTGGGTTTTTTTGTACCTTGGTTTTAGTGTCAGAATATACTAGCTTTATAAAATGAACTGGGAAATGTTCCCTACTATTGTGTTTTCTGGAAAGACTGTACGCAACTGGTGTTAATTTTTCTTTAAACGTTTGATAGAATTCTCCTGTGAAACTATGTGGACCTGGAAATTCCCCTTTTGAGAATCTTTTAAATGCAAATTTAACTTCCTTATAGGTTATAAAGCTTATTCATGATCTATTTCACCTTGGGCCAGTTGTAATGGATTACGCACTTCATCTAAAGTGTCAAATTTTTTCCCCCCCTGGCACTGGGGATCGAACTCACAACCTTGGGCTTGCCAGGCAGGCGCTTACACCACTGAGCTAAATCCCCAGCTAAATTGTCAAATACATGTAGTCACTCATGGCACTCCTTCTTATCCTTCTGATGTCTGTAAGGTGGCGACATTCCCTGGCTTTATTCTTTTGTTTTTTTGAGAAAAGGTCTCACTATTTAGTTCAAGTTGGACTTTAACTTACTATGTAGCAAAGTCTGGCCTCAAACTCATGGTACTTCTCCTGCCTCAGCCTCTGGCGTGCTGGGGTTACAGGTGTGCACCACCTCACCCAGGGGCTTCATTCTTTTTTTTTAAATCAGATTTTATTGGCACATTTTAGATATAATGATCACATTCACCGTAGAGAATTTGTACCTGTACATGATATAACTGTATCCTTTTGCTCCCCCACTCCCCTACTCCGACCCTTCCCAGTTGCAAAAGCTTTGTTGGGCTGGGGATTTAGCTCAGCAGCACCCGTGTCAACTGGACAAGTGCAAAAGTTATGAGTTCCATCCCTTTGTTTCCTTTTTTTTTTTTTTTGTGGCACCGGGGATTAAACTGAGGACCTTGCACTTGCCAGGCAGGCGCTTAGGCCACTGAGCTAAATCCCCGACCCCTGTCTTTTTGAGACAGGGTCTCACTATGACGTTCAGACTGGCCTTGAGCTCACTTTGTAGCCCAGGCTGGTCTTGAACTTACAATGATCCTCCTGCCTCAGCCTCCTGAGTGCTGGGATTACTGGCGTGAGCCACCACGCCTGGCTTCCCTCATTTTTTTTTTTTTTACTTTTCCCTTCTTTCCTTTACCCCTCTCTCCCCTTACTTCCCCCCTCCCTTTTTCCCGCCCCATTTGAACATTTTTTCCTATTTCACAATACCTAACACACATTTGATCCTTATTAACACTTTGTTTCTGAGAAACAATATGGTATTTACACGTGTGTCTGATTTATTTCACTTAAGAGGATGGTCTCAAGGTGCATCCATTTACCAAGGAATGGCTCAAGCTTATCCTTCTTTATGGCATAGTACTATATTAAAAAAAAATCTTTATTCATTCACCAGTTGATGAGCATTTGGGCTGTTTCCAAGACATGGCTATTACAAACTGTGCCTCAGCGGCTTTATTCTTGACATTGGTGATTTCTGTCTTTTCTGCCTCACTGACAAGTCTTGTGAAAGGTTGGTCAATTTTATTGATATTTAAAAAAAAACAAACAGAAACAAAAACAGAGGGCCAGGGATTTAACACAGCGGCATAAGCACCTGCCTAGCAAGTGTGAGGTCCAGGTACCAAAAAAAAAAAAAAAGACAACCTCTTTTCACTGACTTTTTAATTCTTTTCTGATTTTCAACCTTACTGATTTTTGCTTGTTTTTGAGACAGGTTCTCCCCACATTGCTCGGGTTGGCCTTAAACTTTCTGCTTTCACCTCCCAAGTAGCTGAGATCACAAGCACCTACCTCCCTACCCAGCATTATAAACAATGACACGATGGGAGTCTTTGGTATTTTTTTAAATGTAAATGTAAAATGGGACCAAGAAGTTTGAGAACTGCTTCTTTAGCTTCAACTACTAATTTGTATAATATACAGCAAAAGACATTACACTATATGCTCTAAAGATGCACTCCAGGGCTGGGGGTTTAGCTCAGCAGCACAAGCTGCCTGCCTGGCAAGCTTGAGGTCATGAGTTCAATCTCCAGCACTCAAAAACAAAGAAACAAACAAACAAAAAAAAACTGGACTTACGCACTCTTGTAAATCCAAATTATAGGGAATCCTTCAAGGCAAACAACATCATGAGAAGAATAAAAAACAATTTTAAATTTAAAAAAAGGAAGGCATTCCTGTAATCCCAGCACTTGGCTGAGGCAGGAGGATTGTTGCAAGTTCAAGACCAACCTAGGCTACAAAGTGAGCTCAAGGCCAACCTGAACCGCACAGTGAGACCCACAAAAGAGGCCTAACGGAGGCCCCCGGGTCAGAGGCACTGTCCTCAGAGGAGAGCAAAGCGGTTCTCAGGAGACAGAGTAGGTTCCTGACCGAAGGAGCACCCTAGCCCCTCCCTCACTGGCTTTGTGTTTCAAGATACTCTCTTTCTGAAAGTGCTGCTGCCCCTGCCCTCCGTCTGGAGGTGACACGCTAGGGGGAACCCTGGCATGCGACTGTATCATGCTGCGTGGACTTCTACCCTCTAAAACTGGGAGCTAAATAAACATATTTCCTTTATAAAGTTAGCCTGCCTCGTGCATTCTGTAACAGGTAAGATGGGGGGCTCAGATATACTAAAGAGGTCTTGGCCAGCAAGGCCAAGAGGAAATACGTATACCACAAACGACACTAATGCATCTAGACTCAGTAACAGAGCAGATCAGCATGGCACGGTGGAAGGGGCTCACAGCACAACGGATGCTGGGCTGTGTCCCTGCATCCCAACTGTCACTGGGGCCTTGAATAGACTGCTCAGGTAGGCAACCTGCACCGCAGAAAAGCAAGGACCAAGTTGTGGGCTAGTGGGGGGTTCACTGCACCGGCTTAGTGGGTTCCAACTTTTCACGTACAAAGCCAGTTTTTAAATGTTAAACCAATTTTCTTATATCTTCACATTATTTTAACTGTCTCTTTCTCTCTTTTTTTTTTTTTTTTTGAGACAGGGTCTCACTATGTAGTTCAGGCTGGCTCTGAACTCTTGGCAATCCTTCTGCCTCCTGCCTGGCTCCATTACTGTCTCTTCAGCATATGACAACAGATAAAAGTATGCACTTTATACATGCTACTACATATCCTATACTCCTTTAGAACTAGGTTTTATCAATATTTAAATGAAAAATTGAAACACACAACATTATCTGTGCTGTCTCAAATGCTTATTGCATTTTGCTGGGCGCTTGGAATACCTCTAGAGACTTCAGGGCACTCAAAATGCATTCTCTCAGCAATATCCTTGCCTTAATACTACATTATCTCACATTCGTTTGAAAGATGTTCGGAATGGGGGTGGAAATGAAGTCAGTAAGGAAAAAAAGGATGGAACTATGAAATTTGTGAGGTAAGAACTCAGTAAGAAAGTGGACATAAGCCGGGCGTGGTGGCGCACTCCTGTAATCCCAGCACTTGGGAGACTGAGGCAGGAGGATCATCGCAAGTTCAAGACCAGCCTGGGCTACAAAGTGAACCCAAGGCCAGCCTGAACTGCAGAGCGAAACCCTGTCTCAAAAGAGGCAAAACAGTACGACTTTGTGATTCTTTTGTTCAGAAAGAATGTATGTGTCTGTGTGCATGTACAAAGTATTTGAAAGGCTGCGTCCTTTATCAGACTTATCATGCTAACTCTCACACATCCTGGGAAGGCCTCAGACTCCTGGGTGTCCCGATGCTGGATTCTGTGTCTCCTGCCAGGCAACACCCTCAGCATCCACACTAGCCCAGCCAAGGATGGAAAGCCCACCTCACAAACCTGGCTTCTTATGCAGCTTCCTCGCCCCTCTGTTCAAGGTCACTGCAGATCAGCAAGCTCTGAAACATGCCACAACACAGAAAAGTGCACAGAACCCTGTCCCCTAGTGAGGCCAATATAGCAAGGTCCACAGGAGATGCTGTCAGGATTCAGGGAACTGCTGCTACTGGGATGGCACAATGAAGGACAAGTGGTGTGGCCTTGCTTGGAGTATCTGGAAGTTAAAGTTTTTGGAAGACAATGTGGCAATCGCCCAGCACGTGATGTAGATGATATTCCCGTGGGGGAACCACAGTTTAAAGCAGTTACAAATAGTTTAAGATGTTTCTCCTATTTAAATGTAAACCTAACTTTTGTTTTTATACTGGGAATTGAACTCACAACCTTGTGTTTGCCAGGCAGGTGCTGTACTACTGAGCTATAACCCCAGCTGTAAAGGTAAATCTAGCTAACAACATATTTATGTAAACAACATGTTTATGTAAATGCTGTTCTGAAAAACAAATGCAACATTACTGAAAAAAGAGGCTCTGCTAGTGTCGCTCTGCACCCTCCTCCACCAATCTCTAAGGCTGTAGAGTTTCTTTCACCAGGGAGGGGTTCAAGAGTCCTCTCTGAGAGAAAAGCGAAGCTTACACACTGTACCTGCAATTATGAGAAAGGGCTTCCCACTGATGGTCCGGACGCCACCACCAAGGAGAGTGAGAATGGTAAAATCGAGGCAGCACAATTCTGACTGGGTCTCCTCTAAGTCGACTGGGCGCCGAACAACAAGAAATGAAGGTATCTGTTCAACGACCAAAGGTCCACTGGCTATATTATTAAAAATCAAGGACTCAACTTCCTCACCAGACCAATAGGCACAGAACACTTAAATTTAAGGAAGACATGCCCTGCCATGACAGTGTCCCTTCATAATGGCACTGGCCTGGAAGAAGGGGATGAGGGAAGGGCCTGGGGGCAGAAAGTTGTCTTTTACTGTTGTTTTTACTTTTATAGTACTATAGAGTAAACCCAGATCCTCACCCTTGCTAGGCAAGCACTCTACCACTGAACTACAACCCTAATCCCTTTTTAAAATTTCACTTTGAGACAGGGTCTTGCTAAAATTGCCCAGAATGGGTTTTAACTTCTGATCCTCCTGCCTCCACCTCCAAAGCAGCTGGGTTACAAGTATGCGCCTCCAAGAAAGTTTGTGGTTCTTCAAACCTCTGTGAGATAGCAGGAAAAGAATGCCAACTGCACATCTGATGAAATGGTAGTCACTTTAGAAAATCTGAGTTTCTTAAAAAGCTAATGTGCTGGGCTTTGGGCACGTGCCTATAATCCCAGCACTTGAGAGGCTGAGGCAGGAGAATCATTGCGAGTTCCAGGCCAGCCTGGGCTACAAAATGAGTTTAAGGCCAGCCTGAACTACATAATGAAACCCTGTCTCAAAAACACAAAGAAAAAAAAACCTAAACATGCAGTTTCTACACTACATGGCAACTGCACACTCTTGGATGTATAAGCCAGAAAAGGAAAATTTATGTTCACTTTTTTTGGAGACAGGGTCTTGCTACCTAGTTCAGGATAGCCTGGGACTCTAGGCAATCCTCTTGCCTCAGCCTCCCAAGCGTTGTAATTACAGAGATGTGACACCACACCAGCTTTTACAGTAACTTCTTAATTTTCCTGTTCTAGAAATACTCAAGTCTCCCTCCAGTAAACAGTCATGCACTCAGACCACAAAGCACTACCCAGGCAAAATAAAAGAACGAATTATGCTACATGCAACAAATACTGCAAGGTTACAGTAGAAAAAGTGTTCAGGGCAGTCAAAAATCAGAGTAAAATGGTGGTTACCATGAGCTCTGGCGAATAACCGGGGAGTCAGTGTTTAAAGGGTACAAGTTTCAGTTCTGCAAGACAAGTAAGAGTTCTGGAAATGCGTGATGGTTGCACAAAAATATAAATACTCCTACTGAAAAAAATTAAGGAATTACAAGTAGAAAATTCAGAATGAAGGTAGTGCTGGATCAGGGAGAGACTCGAGGGTCGAAAAAGGAAATCATAATATCCTACTCTTCGCTTATACTGGATATCGATTATTCTTTTCATCTCACAGTCGCTTCAACTCTACATCAACTTAATATTCAACACTTATTTGAAAAACAAAAAATGTCCGTGATGAAGCAGTACAGATGACTATTATTCTTAAGCGTTGACCCCTGAATCTCTTTTTGGCTTTCCGGGACCAAAAGGCAGTTGTGCGCCCAGCCCTTTCACAAACCAGAGTTCTCTGGTGGACTCATCGTAGCTGCGAGATGAGCTCAACTAGATATTTTCTTCATGAGACACCATTTTTATCTCAAGAACAACCAACAAACCATGGTGATTCAGACTTATGCTTAACAGACATTTCCTTGAAATTAAACAATGTGAACCTCGCTTGGAGAAAAACGACGGTATTTTGCTGCCATGATAGAAATCAAGCTTTTCACTGAAAACCAGAATGCCGGAAAACTTGGATCCCCCACCTTCGGTGCGACAGCAGCCTAACTCTTCAGGACTTTAATGAAATCTGTGGCAATATTAAGCGACGCTTAATGGTATTAGTGAAATGCGTTAGCACTGGGATCGCCTAAGGCAGCCCATACTTTCCCACTGACGAACACGACGTTACCACAAGGAACAGGTCCATCCGAACCACAAGACACAGCAAGGAATCCTGTGCAAAGTCCGCGATCCGGCTTCAGAGTGCACATCCAGACCAACCCGGCTACACCACCACTCAGGAAGCGCTGCTGCGGTAACAAAGAACACCGCGGCCGCCTGGAAAAGCTATTCGAGCAGTCCTCTCTCGCGACCACACGTCTGCGGGAAACACTTCCTCCGCGAGTCCAACCAGAACGCCCAACAGGCGAGCGCGGACGCACGGGAACGGAGACCCGCGAGCGCGCCCGGGGAGGCGCTCGTCCGCGGCCGCGTGTGAGTGAGCGAGCACGGCCCGCCGGGGAGGCCGGGGGTCGCGAGCGAAGCGGGTGTGGAAGCCGAGAACGCGGACTGGGAGACCGGGGAGCCGGGAGCCGGGAGCCGGGGCACCGGGCGCAGCCGACGTGGCAGCGCGAGGGGGCGCGGCCCTACCTGTGGGTCATCCCGGCCGCCACGCCCAGCATCGCTCCGCAGAGCCGCGCCTCGTCCCGCGCGCCTCCCCGCCTCGTCCTTGGCCAGTGGCTCGCAGAACGCCGCCGCCGCGATCCCGAGGATCAGCCGGAAGCGGAGGCGGCCTAGACGGAGGCGGCGCGCAAATGGCGGGCAGGGCCGAGGAGCCGGCCCCGCCCCGCAGGCCCCGCCTCTATGAGCGTCGGCCCCGCCCACCCAGCCGTGCGCCTTGGCCCCGCCTTCTTCCCGGTCCCCGCCTCGGTATGGCCCTTCCCTTCCGGTCCCGCCCACTCTCGGTGCCGCCATGCGCCCTACAGCCACCGCGCAGGCGCAGAGGGAGGGCCGAGGCGCGGGTTGAGTTTTCGCAGAGCGAACGGGCGGGACGCGCTGCGGCTCCTGACGCTGGCGCTGGTGGGTCGCGGACAGGTCCGAGGAGTGGGCCGCCGCGGCCTCCGTAGACGAGGCCGACACGCGGTCGCCGTGCGGTTCTGGCAGGGTCTCTTTGGTCCCTGGGGACCCGTTCTAAAGCAAAATATGAGGACAACAAACGCCAAAGACAGATGGGTGACAGGTCCCGAGTGTAGCAGGGTGGAGGCACCCGGGATGGGAGGACAGCTGATGACCGCGCCGACGCGAGGGGTGGCTTGGGCGGGAGGGGGCGTGGCGGAGGCCTGGGGACTGGTCACGCCGAGGGTCACGCGGGGCTTCGGCCTCCCCATCGAGGTTCACTGCGTCGCGGAGCAGCCTCCCAATGAGGCAGTCGGGGGTCACGCCAGCCCGAGAACGCCCTGAAGGACTTTACGCTAGTTCCCGGGGGAGCCCGGAAGCTGGGGACAACAGGAGTACCTGCGGCCAGCGGAGTGGGGGTCGGCGAGGGGAGTTGGGGCCGCAGCAGGCTGCTTCCTGCAGGCCGAGGTCCGATGTGGGGCCGAGGCTCGATGTGGGGCCGAGGCTGTGACTGATAGAGCACTTGCCTAGCACACACTGCCTTGGGTTCAAACCCAGCACTGCGAAAAAGTGTAATTCCACCTGTACGAGGTGGCGGAGCCGTCCGATTCCCGCAGCCCAGGGTGGAAAGGTGATTGTCAGGTCTTGGGAAGAGGGAAGGACAAAGAATCAGTTTAATGGAGACAACTTCAGGTTTTGCAAAAAAGGAAAGTTCTGGAGGTAGATGATGGTAATCGTGACTTAAATTCTTTGTTTCTTTTGTTTTTCTGGGGATTGAACCCACTCACACTGGCCTATATGTCCCCTCCCCCCCTTTCTTTGAGACAGGGTATCTATGTTGCCCGAGTTGGCTTCAAACTTGTGATCCTCCTGCCTCAGCCTCCGTAGTGGCTTCAAGCTGGCATTATAGCCAGACACGCCAGGGCTCGGCTGTTTTGTTTTTATTTAGTGTAAGTAGGAACTTACAGATTTGTTTAGAATATGTTTTGGTCAGTTAAGGCTCATTATTCTTATTGATGCTCAGATTTTCGAAATGTTCTCAAAACCTGGCCAATGAGACCCTTTCTGCTGGCTCCTGTGGCCTTTTCAGTACGTTCATCAGTTGTTTGGTGTTTTGACAGGGCTCCCCTAGTCCTGTTTCACTTTGTACATCCTCACCCAGACCTGAAGTTAGCATCTAGTTAGCAATAGTCCTACTTTCTCCTTCTGTGGAACTGTATTTATGATTATTGCATCTTCTGGATGAAGTGACACCGTGATTATCATGTAGTGTCCTTCTTTATTCACAGTACTAGTCCTTGTTTCAAATCTGCTTTGTCATTATTAAGGTCAGCACTCTTTCATTAGTGTTTGGCTTTTTTGTTTTGTTTAGTTTTTGAGACAGGGTCTATGTAGTTCAGGCTGGCCTTTAACTCACTGTGTAGCCCAAGCTGGTTTTGAACTCATGGCAGTCTTCCTGCCTCAGCCTCCCTAATGCTGAGATAACAGGTGTGCACCACCATGCCTGCTTTGCTTTTTTCTGTTCTTTTTAGCCATTTATGTTAAGAGAGCTTATCGTAACAACCATGTGGTTGGATCTTGTTTATGTAATGCAGTCTGAAAGTCTCCACTTTATTGTTGGTAAGTTTAGGCCATGTACATTCATGTGCATTGCACAGACCAAGGGGCTCCATTGTGTCACACTTGTGTACAACACGCTTTGATCATGGCCATACCCTCTGTGATACTGCTTGCCCTGCCCTCCCCGTTCTCTTCTTCTTTTGTAGACTCTGCTCTACTTTCAGATCATCATGTTTATCTTCCAGATTCTACATATGTCTAACTTACTTTCTTTCCCATTGCTGGGACAAAATACTGGACACCCACAAGTAAGAGGAAAGGTTGCTTTTAGCTAACAGTTTGTAGAGGTTCAGTTTATAGTTGGCTGGCTCCAAAGCAAGGAAGTAAAATGAACGGAGATGTGTTATGGACATGTACCAGCTCCCCACAGACCATGGGATGATTGTGCACTGCTAACGTGCACATATGTGTGTACATATACACGTACATACACATATATGACAGAGAAAAAAGAATATAAGAAATGTATGCCATGTATAATCCCAGCTCCTCAGGTAGGAGGATCTCAAGTTGAAGGCTAGACCCTGTCTTAAAATAAAATGAAAACAAGGCCAGGGATGTAGCTCAGTGTTCTCTGGGCTCAATGTCTGTAGCTAGTATGGAAAGGGGCAAAAAAATAAAAGCATATTCTGCCTAGATGCACAACTTACTCCTTTCACAAAATTAGCTCAAAATGGATGTCTTGGTTACTTTTACTTCGTTGCTGAGACAAACACCTGACACTAAAATGAAGCAAGGAAAGATTTATTTAACTTACAGTTCTGGAGATTTCAGTCCATAATCAGCTGACTCCAAAGCAGAGTGGCATGGCACTGGGGCAACACTTCAAGGCAGCAGCCAGAGCAAAAAAGAAAAGGCAAGCCTCTTCTCTACCTTTAAATTGTACTCAGTGCCCCCCCCCCCCCCGCTTCAGGGTGGGTGTAACACAGAAAATGTCCTTGCCCTCCTTTGCACAGGATGAGGATATTTACAAAGTAAGAACCCTGGCTCCCTGCTGAATCTCTCAGTTAAACTTCTAAACTGTGCAAGTTGACACAATGTATTAACCATAACAGTGGATCACAGACCTAAGTGTAAAATATAAACTAGAACTCCTAGAAGATAACATGGAAGAAAATTTAGTGGCCTTGGGTTTGGTGATGATCTTTCAGACAGGACATCAATACCATGACTCATGAAAGAAAACTGCTAAGGTGGGCTTCACCAGACACCTAGGAGCACATGAGGCTTTGGGGACCTAATCTGAGCCTTCACAGTGAGAATCTGTTTGGCTCCTGCAGTAACACTGGTCATGCAGTGCACCTGTGGTGTGGGTCTGACTCAGGCCAGCACACGCTGGGCCTCTGGGCAGTGGTTACTTGGTGTCCCCGGCCTGCCCTCCTCCAGGCTCTCAGGAACCTGTTTTTAGGTGGGCTGAGTTGTTGGCTTCCACCTTTTTTCTTCCTATGAGAATAACAACTATATACAAGCTCGTCATGTTACACTGAAAACCAGAGGGCAAGAGTATCAACACAGGCAAATGGCCAGATCACCCGGGCTGGGCATGTGGTTTGGGTAGCACAAAAACAGTAATATGAAGACCACTAACAGGAACTAATGAGACACTGTGCTGTTTTATTTAATACCAGTAATATTTTTCGGGGGGAACGTTCTCATTATATAGCCCAGGCAGGCCTCAAACTCAAGGTGATCCTCCTACCTCAAGCCTCCTTGGGCGCTGGGTTAAAGGCGTAGGCCAGTGGGCCCAACAGTAATACTTTGGAGGTGGGCGCTCACTCCGTTGCCCAGGCTGGCTTTGAACTCACTGCACTCAAGCAGTTCTCCTGCATCACCCTCTGCAGGAACTCAGGACAGATGTGAGCCACCACGCAGGGCTCCAGTTACAGTTTTCACCACCTGTGCTCTCTGTCTGGCTGGGGTCCTGTGGAGCACTGTGCACAGATGGAATCATGCACCTGGTGATGTCCTGTCCCAGGGTAGACAGGCTTGTACCCCACTCCTGTGGAGATTGCGCTGGGCAGCCATGGCAGGCTTCCCTGGGCGATCACATCTGCCAGGTAAATGAGCACAGCTCTTTAAAATCTTGTTTGAAGTTACCTTAGGCTCTCTCTCACCTTACAGTCCCAAGATGGAGCAGAGTTCCGGACTCCTCCTGTAGCCCCTCGCGTTAAGACCGCTTTGATTCAATTATGAAACACTGAGACGCACTGACACCCAACTCTGGGGGATCCAATGTCCGTCTTCCCAAAGAGAGGACCGGCAGAAGGAAGGGGAGCCCACTGAGGACAGGTGGGTCTGACCCTCACCTGAGCGCTCAGCACGTCCCAACTGCGTGAGGATGGTGGTGAGGGAGAAAACCCCAGAGAGTCCTGAATGGAAAAAAAGCAGCCATAACACACCATGCAGTTAAACGTGTTTAATAGGAATATTAAAATAATCATTACATTTCCTCATCGCTGAAGCCATGAAAGAATATGCCTTTTGTAATCAAAGTAGTTTTTACATGCAAAAGCTTTTTGTTATTACATTCATAAGTACAGACTATATTTCAAAATAAGTTTATATAGACTTTGAAAGGAATAGGCGCAAAGAAAAAGTGAATTTATTTAAATATCGTTACAGTTACCATGTATGCTGCTGGCATACTCATATTCACAGCTTGTAAAGTAAAAATAGACTTTTAAAGTCAGCTCTGAAATAGATCCATCTTCATTAATACATTCACCAGTCAGGTCTGTTCCTGTGAGACAGAAGCAGAAGGAAGTGAGAGGGAATCCTTTTCAAGGACAAGCTCGACGTATCAGCAGCAAACTTCCAGTACACTAAGCTGGAAACTGATGTTCCCAGGAGCCCAAGGCCAGACAGTTCTCCAGCAGGGTCTGAAAGTGCAGCACTAACTCGAGGCCTGAGGACTTCTGAGAGCACACTGTGAGAGACTCACACATGAAGAGTAAAAACAGAACTCAAAGAGCACAGCTGTGAGCTTGTCAATAAAACATACCCAGTCACATCAAAGGCCGGAAACACCACCTCTCCATCACACGGCAGCCCGTAGGGACACAGCACCAGCCTCTGTGACGACTTTCTAAAGTCACCGAGTCAGGCAGCACTACTCTGAGCAGCTTTCATCTGGAGGCAGACAGTGGCCCCACAATAGGAGCCTGGGAGGGGCTGGGCCACCCTCAAGCAGCGTCACACCAGCTGCACCGTGGCTGTGGACAGTGGAGAGCCTGGCAGAGTGCACAGCAGAGGACGACTCCAGCTGGCTGCGTGACCAGCCGCAGCGTAGCAGCTTCATAACGCGAAGTCCACGTGACCAGTAAATCACTTTCCGTCACACACCGAGTGCAGATGCTCTCAGCAGTTTAACTTCCAAGTTCACAGCACGCCTGGAGCCGCACAGGTGCTGAGGCTGCAGGGACGGGCAGCCTCAATCCCGGTGCGAGCTGCTGTGCTTTCACTCGTCTGCGACACGGGTAGAGCAGAGGCCAGGGACACACTCTTCGACAGAAGGACAGCAACACACGCGAACTGGCTCTCTAGATGGGTTCCATTTGGCTAATGAGCCTCCTGCCCATCAATCTATCGAAGTCCAGACCAACTATGCAAATAGGAGGCCCATCCGGAGGACCGGGATGTGTTTTCTTCCTCACCTTTGGGAAGTTAAAAAAAGTGTTACATTTTCTCAGCATGAAATCAATATTCTCCAGTCATTCTACAATATAAGCAATTAATGTCTTTTCCACTGATTATATGCCACTTAAGACATGTTAGTATTTCTAAATTTCTTTCTCCCAGTGCTGGAGATGAAACCTAGCTCTTAATGCATGCTAGGCAAGTGCTCTACTACTACATTTTGTTGTCTTTTTAAAAATGATACCTTGGTTTTTTGGTACCAGGGATTGAACTCTCAATCTCTCACTTGCCACGCAGGCACTTACGTTGCTGAGCTAAATCTCCAGCCCTTGTTTTTTTTTTTTGAGACAGGGTCTCGCCATGTAGTTCAGGCTGGCCTCAAAGTCAAGGCAGTCCACCTGCCTCAGCCTTCCAGGTGCTGGGATTTCAGGTGTGCATCACTACAACCAGCTTAAATTTCTCCTTAAGAATACCGTATGGGGCTGGGCCTGGTGGCGCACGCCTGTAATCCCAGCACTCAGGAGGCTGAGACAGGAGGATCGTTGTGAGTTCGAGACCAGCCTGGGCTACAAAGTGAGCTCAAGGCCAGCCTGAACGGCATAGTGAGACCCTGTCTCAAAAAGCAAGGGCCAGGAATTTAGCTCAGCGGCCTAGGCACCTGCCTGGCAAGCATAAGGTCTCGAGTGAGTTCTATCCCCAGTGCTGCAAAAAAAAAAAAAAAAAAAAAAAAAAATACTGTATGGCCTACCCGACAAGCATCGGGTCCTGAGTTCAAGTTGCAGCACCAGAAAATAAAAGACTACTGTATGATGTTGGGCCGGGCCTTGAGTGCTGTAACCCCAGCACTCAGGAACTGAGAAAGGGTTGCAAGTTTGAGCCAGCCACACCTTGGCAATGTAAGAGTTACTGAGACCCTGACTCAAAAGGTGTCCAGGTGAAGGCCGTGGGTTCAATGCCTGGCACTGGGGAAGCAGCAGCAGCACATACCTGGGAAGGGCGCCATGAAGATGCGCCACATGCTGGCCCTGCCTGCCTGCCTGCCTGCCTGCCTGGGCTGAGGGGTGAATGAGGAAGGAACCGCAGCCCTAATTCTCGGAGCCAGAGGCCCCAGCCCAGCACAGTACTGTGCGGAGTCGAGAGGAGGTGTGCGGCTCTGGCTGCCCGGGAAGCATACAAAGTCACTCTTTCACACTGAGGGCCAGGCCACACACAGGACAGAACACGCAACACTCAGCCAGGGCATGCTGAACGTGAACCTGGCCTGCCCGGTGCCCCGCATACCCTGTGCCACGGCAGCCAGCCTGCCCTTCTCCTCGGGGCTCAGCTGCAGCATGGTGTCGATGACAGGAAGGAGCCGCGCCCGCTCACTGCCTGGTTTCAGGAAAATGAACTGCAGCAAGACATTCTTCAAGTATTCCAGGTTGGCCACAGACTTCTCGCGCTCTTGATTTCTTTCCAGTCTTCTTATTTCACTTTTGAGAAGCTGGCATTAGAAAAAGGAGTTAACAACGGGTTTCAGCTGCTGCTGGCTGAACACAGCAGCCTGAGCACCTGCAGTTTTCCTTTCTTATCCCTGACATTTCTTGATGCCAATGAAGGCGGGGCGGGAAATGAGAGGGGGGAGTGACAGCAGCTCTGAAAAGAGAGGGCGCCTGTGGGAACGCACTTCCCCGCCTCTAAAGTCCTGGGCTCCTGCCATAGAGCTGGAAGCTGGGCAGGGACCAAGTTACAAAACAAGGAAAGCTCCCTCCACCTTCGCACTCTGCAGTACAGGAGCCTGAGAGGTTGAGGTCTGGAAGCAGCAGGTCCGAAGCCACTGCTTGGCCTTGGGCACTCCCCCAGGACCACAGCTGGGTGCAGGACACTGGGGCTGAAGACATCACAGTGGCTACCAGGAAAATGGGTGCAGCACAGTATGGCACAGGTAACAGAAGCTCAATCTCCGAGGATGATCCCCAGACGGCTTTTGTTATAGTGCTCTACTTCATGATTTTAGTTAGTCCAGGAAGCAGTGAAAGCCTCTCTCCTAAAATCCAGGCTCATTTAAAAAAGTGACAAAAGGCTGGGTGTGGTGGCACATGCCTGTAGTTCCAGCACTCGGGAGTCTAAGCCAGCAGGATCCCCACAAGTCTGAAGCCTACCTGGACTACACAGTAAGACCAGTCTGAACTACATAAGGGATCCTGTCTCAAAAAAGTAAAACAAGGCAAAACAAAACAATAAAGTCCAAGAAATCATGTGAGTGTAAATCTGTGGAAAGATAACATTATATTAAAGAGGCCGCTTAGGTTCACTATGCAGGTAAGTGGGTATTGTTTTGACAACTGGGGGAATATGCTTTTATGGAGATGCATGCGCAGATATTTAGTGGTAGGCTGTCAATATATACATAAATAAAATTTACAATAAGCAAATAATTCAGCATAAAAGAAAATTAATCTGGCAAGGACAGCTCGTAGCCCTGCCGAGTTGGGGCAGTTCTGCTTGGGTGCACAGCAGAGAAGCAGGCACTTTCCTGACGGACAGGAGTCCGAGTTGTGCTCCACCACCTACCACCTGTTTTTTCCTTCTTTCCCAGAGATTCTGAGTCAGTGACACGTGTGTGTGTATGCGTGGGTAAAGCCCAAGGCCTGAGTCATAAAAACTGCTCATGCATGCTGGGCAAGCACTCTACCACTGAGCTGCATCTCCAGACTTTTTAGTTTTTATTTTCTTTTAAGCCAGTGTCTTGCTAAGGGCTGGCCTTGACCTGCCCTCTTCCTGCCTCAGGCTCCCGAGCTGCTGGCGTTACAGGTGTAAACACTGAACATTTCTTACCAGCAAGAATCCATTACTATGAAGCATCAAGATGTTATGGGCACGAGTGTCTGAGCCTCCTCCCCAGCATTCCCCACAGGCAGCTGTGGCCAGTGTGGCCTCACCTTGACTTGCTCCATGAGGACGGCGTTGGTTGCCTCCGTCTCCCGAAGCAGCCCATTCAAGTGCTCCACACTCTTTGTGGTGGAGCTGAGCTTCTGAACCAGCTCTTCTTTGGTGAACTCGGCATGCCACAGAGGAGGCTCTGCAAGATGTTCTAAGAATGTTCAAAGTTAGACATGACAGATTCTAAGTAAGAACAACACTTAAATGTCTTATGTTGCAAAACTGACAAGGCTCTCTCCTTACTACTCTACACACCTAAGTTAAAATGCTATTTGGCTGAATGTAACAAGAGAGACTCTTGCAATGTGTAAGAGTTTAATTCCAAGTTAGCCCTGTGAGCCCAATGCTGAAGTGTGTCAGGCTTGTATCGTAGGCATCTTCTCTTCTGTATGGTACTGGGAATGGAAGTCATGGCCTGGCGCAAGTCAGGTCAGCACTCACTGTTGAGCTAGGCCCCGCCCTGGACCTTTTATTAGTTTGATTATGCATCCTCTTCTCCATCTACCAGTGTTCCATGAACCTACATAGGTCATTTGTCTTGCAAGTGAGGGAAGCATCCCACTGGCTGCCCGCTGTATCACAGCCTCATAAGCACTTCCTATGAGGTGGGGTAGATGTTACTTTCAGATTTTATACTCGGAGTTGACAGGTAACACTGGCTACATCACAAAGCCAAGGCAGGCCTGGAGGGTGAAGCTACTCCACGGTTCACACTGCCCGAGACCATCACTTGTGGCTTCCACAAAGCACTCACTGACCGCTGTTTCGGTTGGGACTTCACTGCACCCCGAGGCTAGTGTTTTAAAGACTGGTCCTCAGCCTGAGGTCCTGTTGCGGGGAGCATGAAGGTGGAGCTGGTGGAAGGCAACTGGGATCCTAGTCGCTTCCTGTGTCTGTTTCCCAGCTGCAGTGAGGTGAGCGGCTTCCCCCATGATGTGTCTGCCTTGCACAGGCCCCCAGCCAGAGGCCGAGCTCTGACTGAAACCTCTGCAAGTGTGAATCAAAGCAAGCCACTCTTCTTCCTCCAAGCTGCCACCTCACGTTTTGTCACAGTGATGGAAAGCTGTCGAACGGTGTGGGTACAAATAGCCCCTACTCCAGGTGGCCCCACACTTCAAAGATGACAGAGTTCCCCTCGAGTCATCAACAGTGGCACTCAAGACTGCTAAGAACACAACACACCCAGTGCTACGGTTAGTACAGCAAAGCTAGCACAGCATCATCAAGAGCAGGACGTTGAGACGTCAGCTCCTGGGAAGGTGAGCAAGCAGGTAGCTACTCACTAACGTCACTGGAGAGTGCTGATCACCCATGTCTGGCCCTACCCTCGGACAGAGCTAGCATTTTATTTTTGAAAAAGATTTGTTTCCCACTGTGGGAAAGTTTGAAGTGGGTCAAAAGCAAAACAACAATAACAACTATATATATATGTGTGTATATATGTATATATATGTATGTTTTAAATTTTACTCTCTCTATATATATTATAAAATATATATTTAGAGTAAAACTAAAGACACCAGAATTAAGAAAATGTGTGGCCACGGCAACTCACCAAGCTTTGTCTCAGGAGAGTTGAGCAGCTGCTCTAATGAGGGTGTGCAGGTGCTGGCAGAAGACACGGACTCGGTGTCCGCCGTCTCCATCCCCTCACCCTCCTCTCGAGTCACCGCCTGCATGTCCAAGAGGGGCAGATCTGCGGTCCTCCTTTCTCGCAGGTTCTTCAAAGGCTGGCAAGGAGCTGTAGCTGGTAAACAGATTTTTAGAAAGTAAGTGTGAGACTGTTCAAGGATGGATTCAGGCTTAACAGACCCAAGGATTAAAATGATCCAGTGGATGTCAAATGATAGTAAATTAAATAATTAGAACAGTGTGTAAAGAGAGAATTGCTAAAAATACCCTGAAAATGTGGTCACTGAACTTTTAACCACTTCAGTCATTTCTGGAGAAGCTACAAGTTAACAGCGATTAGCTGGCTAAGATAAACTGCTGGATAACCCAAAGCTCGTAATACGGTACTACTAATTCTTATTAATTTATGGGAAAGTGCTACCTGTTGCCAAATATTGGTGGAGATGGTAAAACTAGACCCCAGCTATTTGGATTGCTGCATCCTTCCTGACCCACAACAGTAGCCACAGCCCGTGCGCACCTCACAGCCCCTGCTGCCTCCTTAGCCAGCCCTGCTCACACCTGCAGCCCCGCTCACACCTGCAGTGATGGCGTCAAAATCCCAGGCTCCAGTGCAGGGAGTAAACAGAATACATTTCCTACCAAGGTGTTCTTGTTGGCTCCTAATGAATATTTGCACAGAACTGTGAAGTTTATAAGGTAAAGTAATTTCAAGTACATTACTTACCTGACTCTAAGAAATTTGAAGTTCAGAGAAACTTAATGTGTTCACTGCTCAGCTAGGGACAGCAGTTCTAACTCAGATTTTTTATTTTTTAAATTTTTAAAAACTTCTGTTTTTTTCTTCCCGGCACCAGGGATCGAACTCATGACCCTGCGCTTGCCAGGTAGATGTTCACACCACTGAGCTAAATCCCTGGCCCTAACTCATATTTTTTAAACTTTAACTTTTATTTTCTACCTCATGAAGTTGCCTATCTTGTCCTTTCAAGCCCAGTTTTCTTGGCTGCCCTTCTAAAGCATTTTCTTGAGTTTCTGATATTTTGGAAGCTGCTTATTCTGCTACTAACTTCTACATTACAACCCCATGCAGCTGTTCTGCACTTCCTTTCTGACTGCTGGCAAGTGTGAAATTCTCCTGATGCTGGTTCCTGGTCCTGACAAGTGACCTGTAGCTGCCCATGCTCCAGAAACAGTTTCCAAGGGAAACAAGGTGCCATCAACGTAGGACTCGAATATGTGGTCATCCTGGCTCACACTGACATCTGTCCCTGGAAGCAGAATGGAAGATGCTGGGTGTGGCTGGATGGAAACTCCAACCAGTGAGAGACAGGAGAGGAAGGAAGCAGAGTGGGTGTTTCGGGTCCCTGGTCCTGTCCAATATTTTCTTTTTTTTTTTTTGGTACCAGGGACCAAACTCACAACCTTGTGCTTACCAGGCAAGCGCTTGAGCTGTTAAGCTAAATCCCCAGCCCCCAGTATTTTAACAGGTGCATGTGAGGACCAGCAGTGTAAAGCACCAAGCATCAAAGGTGAATCTAGAAGTAAGTACCATACCGTGACACTAAGAGTCATGTTTAAACCGGACAAAAGGCCAATGCTTTTCCTGGAGGGTGGTAAATCCATGTAAACTAGTGTTCCCAGAGGCTACATGGACTGACAGCAGGGTAATAGCAAAGGTTCACATGATTCAAGTATCTTCTCAGTAAGCAAATCCAATATGCATTCACTGCGGGATGGACAATGCTCACCGCGGGGCAGGGCTTGACTTCCCCGTGAATCTGTGAACCAAGTGGCACAGCACGTGGCACGTGAGCTAGCTGCTCCCATGGTACATACATACTTCGTGCTGTCGGCTCGCTCTTGAGCTGGAAGAGCTGAGCTTCCACCTTGGAGAGCTGCTGCTGCAGGGTCTCCACTGTCTTCCGGTGCTCGTCCTGCAAGTGCCGGACCTGCTCTCGGAAGCTGCCGTGGAGGACCTCGCTCTGGGACGCCAGCTGACTCACAGTCTTCGCATTCTCAGACTTCATTGCCAAGTTCTCTGACTGGATGGAACACAGCCTGCAGGGCAAGAGGACCCAGGTCACGTGGGAGCTCCCAAGCTGCACACCGACTTCGGCTTCCGCAGAAGCCCCAACACGCCCCTGAGGCATGAGCTACCCTCTCCTCCACATCCAGAGCGCGCTGCTAAGTTATGAGCTGGGGGCCAGCAGCCAGCTGGTTCCCACCACATCCTGGATCTCAGGCAGATGCAGAACCTTGGGTGAGAGACTGCGTCACAGGGTTCACCAGAAAAAAGATTTCTATTCAGAGCGTAAGCTAATTATGCCTTTAGTTAGCCCACTTGGGCCAGTTTTAGGTGGCAGCTTACATAAAAAACACTTCATAAAGAGAGTGAGCCTTAAAGGAAAGTATGTTTTAAGCCAACTGAAATGAAACGCTTGACACCAAGACCGATTTACTAGAGCAGCTTCACAATCTCTGCACGACAGAGCTGCTGGATGCCCGGTTAGGAACAGTTCTGCAGCTTCCACGCAAAGCTGCCGACCTGGTCTCCGGCACTGCTCCTTGGAGTTGCCTGGTGTTAGTGAGTTCCCAAGGGACGTTTTTGTGTCAGTCTTATACCAGCCAGGGAACCTGCAATTCAGGAACCACTACTTCCAAGGGCTTCTTGTAGTTTTGCTGTTTTTATAAATGAAACTTTTTTTTACCTGAGGGATCCACAAGTATTCTCTGACAAATCCAAATGACACACAGAGGACACCTGACACAGACAGAACATCCTGATACCCTGACAGAAGATGCTCAAAGAACTTCTTTCTTCAGCTCCTTAATAGAGCATGACTACCTCCAATTTCCTTACTATAGGTGTTCTAGGTTTCTTGTTCACAGTAATCACTTTGCCAATATTTAAATGAGTTGAAGACAAAGCTGCAAAGATAAGTTGCATATTCTATTTCAGTAAGAACTACTTAATGTTTTCCTCTGGAGAGGAGGGCGAATGTTTATAATGTGAAACCTGAACTGGAAAGTAACTTCTTGGGTTGTGGCACAGAGCACTGAACACAGGACCTCCACACTGAGCTACATCCCTAGCGTTTCTTCCGTTTCTTGAGACCGGATCATGCTTAGTAGATAAACTGCCCTCTCAGAGTGCTGGGATCAAGGTGTGTGCTGCCGCCATCAGCCAGCAGCGCTTTTTGGTAGTGGCGGCGGCGGTGTGTTCTTAAAAGTGTGAAGCACAAAACCCGTCCAGAGGAAGTGCGCAGCCTCTGGAAGAAAGCCTCCCTCAGACTTCTACACCCAAGTCCACCCCAGGGTGCCCCGCCCAGCATGGCCAGCAGCTGCCTCACTTCTCCCGCAGCTCCGCCTCCTTGGCCACGGTCTCCTGCAGCATGCGGTTGTGCCTCTCCAGCAGGGTGTCATGCTCCAGCTGCAGTGTCTGCAGCTCCGCCACGCTGGCCTGCAGGTTATTCTGGCTGTCCTGAAGCTTGATCTTCAGCTGGTCAACCAGCCTTTCCAGGTGCTCCCTAACGCAGAAGAACACAGCTGGGAACCACTGAAAGAAGTGAACCTCATTTTGTGGTTTCAAACATATTTTTGTCATTTAATCTTCGATATCATACTCTTAATTGTTATGGGAGATTCTAAAGGACATACAATAATAAGAATTCAGACTAGAGTTAAATGTAATTAAAAAAGACATTACTAGATTATCAATTTCAGGCACTAGAGTTACAAAACACTCACCTTTTAAGTTTCATATTCCAGTGAAACAGGCCATTAACTGTATGAAACTAGCCTATTTTGTGTTAAAGGTCTACGTCATTAGTTAAAACCCACACAGTTCGAAACTAACTGTTGTGAGAAGGCAGAGTGAAAGGTATTTACTTATCTATTTACTTAATTTATTTTTGCTGTTTTTGAGACTGGGTCTCACTATGCAGTTTAGGCTAGCCTTCAACTCACTTTGTTGCCTAGGCTGGTCTTGAACTCACAGCAATTTTCCTGCCTCAGCCTCCCAAGTGCTGGGATTACAGGCGTATGCCACCATGCCTGGCTGAAAGGTCTTTTTTGGGCTTAGAATAAAATTTTGGTGAAACAGTTAAAATCTGTAATTCTACCATAGTCTGTACAGAACACCATTACTGTCACTTTGAACAAATGTATTTAATGGGGATGGAGGAGACCTCAGTGGCAGGGCACTTGCTTGGCACATACCAGGTCTGGCTTAGCTCTCTAGCACAGAAAAAAGGAAGGAAAAAACCCCAAACTGGGCATGGTGGTGCATACCTTAGTAATCCCTGCTACTCAGAAGGCAGAGGCAGAAGGCTCTCAAGTTCAAGGCCAGCTTGCAACTTTGACCCTGTCTCAAAGGGAAAAGGGGCTGCACATGTTCTGGAGCAGCAAGCAGGAGGCCCTGGGTTTAATCCTCAGTATTGAGAGAAAAAGGGTGTATTTAATGTATAAAACAGCAGACAAAATTAATATCTCATTAAAATAATGTGAACCCAAAATTCAGGCATGATAAACAAAGTTGGGGGCTCTAACAAATGGTGACATTTTACATCTGTTTTAAGTGTCAACACGTAACTCTGGCCAGGCACGATGGCACGTGCTTATAGGAAGCTGAGGCAGAATTGCTGCCAATCTGTGTCCAGCCTAGGGTACATGGTTAGTTCAAGACCAGCCAGGAATATATGGCAAGACCTCGTCTCAAAAACAAGACAGCCAGGCATGGTGGCATATGCCTGTAATCCCAACACTCAGGATGCTGAGCCAGGAGTTTGACACCAGCCTGGGCTACAAAATGAGTTCAAGGTCAGCATGATCTCCACAGCCAGACTGTGTCTCAAAAAGAGGAAAAAGAAAACAACCATGACCCCCTACCCCAAATATTCAGCTTCAGCTTTATAAGGAGCTACTGGTAGAACGCACTCCAGTCTGCAGTCCTACATTTGACAGCTTCCTAAGCAAAGAAGAGAAGATGAACAAACACCACAGCCAGGACGCTAACAGTCTGGCAGAACCTCTGCTCACAAAGGCAGACACACTGCTGCCGCCAACGGCCGCCCTGCTCGGGTCCCAGTGCACTTCTGAGTGACTCGATGAAGGTGAGGACACTTGGCTAAACAGGGTTCAATAACCTGCTATGCAAACAGACCTGAGTGGATGCCAACACATTAAAGAAAAACTATTCTAAACTAAAACTCATACTAATTTAAAACTTTGTTTGTTTTTTGAGACAGTGTCTCACTACGTAGTTCAGGCTGGCTTGGAATTCACAGTGATCCTCCTGCCTCAGCCTCCCAAGTGCTGGGATTATAGGTGTATACCACTGAGCCTCAAGGAAGCTGCTGCTGCTTTTTTTGGGGGGGGGTCTTTTTGAGACAGGGTTTCACTATGCTGTTCAGGCCGGCCTTCAGCTCACTTTGTCGTCCAGGCTGGTCTTGAACCTGCAATGATCCTCCTACCTCAGCCTCCTGAGTGCTGGGATTACAGGTGTGCACCACCATATCCAGCTTGGAAACTGCTAGAAGTAAAGAATCTTAAGCAACTTCTATTTAACACTGAGAAGTGCTTTTATTCTTTCACCCTTAAATTTCCAAAACTGGAAAAACTAATCATAATGTTAACATCTAATTTTCTACTACAATGAAGCCCTATGAAGAAGAGACGCTATGAGGTCAGAGACTGGCACCCTGCAAGCCTTTGGGGTTCGTGCGGTGCCTGTAGTGGGGTGCGCCCAGCTGAGGGCTGCACACCCTGTGGGCCTAGCAGCTGCTCCCTGCTGCCTGACTATGCAAAATTCTGGTCAGTGCCAATCTGGAGGACCCCTGCCCAGAGCAAGGAACGTGCTGTGCAGGGAACCCCACGAGCTTCTGGGCTTAAACTTCACCTTTCTTGTTTTGCTCCCTCAGTTTCAGCCTGAGACACAGATCTATTTTTCTGCTGTTTCAGGACATTGTGAACTCGGACTTTGTAGCTCTCAAAGTCTGAGGTTATAGCAGCTTGTTCTGCCTGTAACATGAAAAGAGAAAAAATCATTTTCTATTGTAACATGATCTTATTTTTAGTGAAAACCCATTTCTGAAAACGAAGATAGCTGACTTTCACTCCCAGTTAACTTCACCAAAAGGCATGCTTACATTGCTCATACACATTTTTAAAATCTCTGAGAAATGTAAGTTTCTCCAACAAGAGATGTTTTTTCTTTCCTGAGAGATTAATTTACAGCCCATAAACTTCAGAATGGCCTATTTGCTCCTGGACCTTTGCGACGATTTTTCACTTATCACAGTCCCTATATTAAGTCCCTTGAACTTGAGTTTTCACATGGGAGTGGTGAAGTCCCATCCCAAGTTCTGCACGTTCCTAAAGTGACCAAGGCCAGAGCTGGCCGCCCTCAGCCAGGCATTTCCCCAAGGAGTGGAGCCCAGGACAGGAGTGGGCGGGCGGGAGAGCGGGACAACACCTTGGCCGCACGGTTCTCCTCCTGCAGGGCAGCCACACGCTGCTGGAAGGTGCTGAGCGCGCGCTGGTGCTGCTCGGCAGACGCCTTCAGGTGCTCGTGCAGCTTGTGCTTCTCCGCAGTCACCTCGGCCAGCTGGATCTGGGGGGAGACTGGCAGCTCAGCGCAGTGCCTCACACGGGAGGCTCCCACGAGGGGCACGGGGCTTGGAGGTGTTAGTATGGAAGAGTGGAGAAAACGGGCAGGACAGTTTCATGCTACAGTAAGTAAACCAACAGCAATCAAAAGTCATACAAATCCCAGACTACATATTCCATTCCCATTTAACTGGATAGCGCAAGACATTTTATATATATGAAGTCTGCCAAAAAAATGTATACGCACTTCAGAAAAAGAAATAATATGATGCTTTTTTAACAGATGGTGTTACCCTCATATGGGGGACCCTAGAGGTCATCACATATCGCAGAAAACCCACTGCACTGCAGCCCTTAGAGGAGAAATTGGAAGTGCATGTGCAGCGGTCTCAGTGACCGAAGCTCCCCAGCAGCAGCTCACCGTGCTAATAATGTCTGGACCCACGGCCACTGCTCTGATGCCTCCTGTAACTGCAGCGGCCAGAGGTCATTTGTATTCTCCCATGATATCTCAAATTAGCATGAAAATATTTATTATTTATTTATTTATTTATTTATTTATTTTTTTGCGGCACCAGGGATTAAACTCACAACCTCACGTTTGCCAGGCAGGCAGGCGCTTAGGCCACTGACCTAAATCCCTGGCCCTTATCCTTTTGAGACAGGGTCTCACTATGCTGTTCAGGCTGGTCTTGAGCTCACTTTGTAGCCCAGGCTGGGCTCGAACTCACAGCGATCCTCCTGTCTCGGCCTCTCGAGTGCTGGGATTACAGGTGTGTGCCACCAGGCCTGGCTAAGTATGAAAATATACATGTTTTCCCTTTCCTGAAGTATGTATACAATGTCTGGTGGACTTCATATTTATATGCGTGAAAGAGACACATGAAACCATTCTATGCACTGTTTCTTGTGACTGCAGTGTTGTTCAAAGGATAAAGGGGAGGGCTGGGGCAGGCCTACTCTATTTTGCACTACTCCATGGTATACTAGCATCTTGAAGCACACAAAAAATAACCCAGCCTGAGGTACACGCCATATTTGACTGACTGCTAACACTTCCTGAAAATGTTGGGGAATCTTTCCACATCTCCTCAAAGCAGCAGAGAACCTTTCACGCTCTTAGAGATACAAACAGCCTGCAGTGGCACATGCACTGTAGGTCACCACGTCTTAGAGGGACGCCCCCCACCACGCGGAAAACCCTTTTTCAATCTCAGAAAGCACAAAGTCTTACTTTGTAGACTTCTCCTTGCTGCTGGCTTGCCTCCAGCTCCCCCTTTAAGGATGCTTGAAGAATGAGATGATCGGTTTCCTATACAATGAAAACAGTGACTAAATGGGAAGCACGGTCACCAGTCAACTATGAGTAAGCACTAAGACAAGAAAGAGCACATACTGCTTGCTTTGCGTCTGCTAGCTCCTTTTTGGTCTTCACAAGCAGCTGCTTGATCTTGGTGTGTTTCTCCTCATGCTGCTGCAGGGAAGACTGCAGTGAGGCTGGACGCAGGAGGGATTTCCACGGAGAGAGGAAACAGCTTTCATGAGTGCACAGATGCCCACCCAGCAAGACAGGTCTTCTTCACATTACCTTACTTCTGAGAGAATCTGCTGCAGCTCTCTATCATGGAGCGCCTCGATCACACGTGACAGCAGTGGCGACTGTGCGGTGACCCCCGGGGCCCTCCCAGCCTCAGCTGGGCTCCTTCTGACAGATAGCCTGACTGGACACAGCAGACTCACTCTGCCAAAATGGGGACCAGCGTATGACCAGACTGTGGGGCTCACACAGCCTGAAACACTCGGGGGGAGCCCATCAACCCCTGGACGGTCCTCACCTAGGTACTCTCAGGCCCGCACCTCGTCTTGAAGCAAGCCTGTTGGCCGGTAAATGTGTCCTCACCTATCTCTAACACAAAGGTGCAGCAACTCTTACTCTATTTCCAAAAACTAAGGGTTACTTTTAAAAAGCACCTCAGGAGAGGCGCTGAGTACTTCCTGCTCTGTGACCTCAGAGGCGCATAGCAGTACTTGTGACAGCAACTTAGACACAAGTAACTTTCTGCAGGAGGGATTATTAGTGAAGGAAAGCTCACTAAGGAACAAGTCTAACAAACAGACAAAAACTGTCTGGCTGACAGAGGTAAGGAAGCAACACAATCAAGCAGGGACAAGTGGATTCGCTGTGGAGGCCACGGGCGGCCCAGCTGCAGCTGTGGTGAAGCAAACCAGGCATCTGGGCAGAGCCTCTGGGTTGTGGCCCGTTTACAGGAGATGTGTGCCTGGCTCAGCTCAGCCCGGTTACGGAGCCACGGCGCTGTGCTGCAGGAAGACCTGGTGAGCAATGGCTGAGTCAAGTTCACCCTCCTGCACGTACCAGGTACACAGGAACGGAAGCATTCTAACAGTGCTTCTCACACATAGGAAGCTTGATCCAGGTGTTTCCCAGCAAGTACCTACCCTTTCCAAAAACATCTTATGAAGCACAGATTATCTATGGAGCCTTGCAAACGCTCCCAGAGCTATGACAAATGAGACACTTCGAGTTCCAAACCAACTAACATCAAGGACCACCTTATGTCACCTGGGTGACACTTCACATGACAATGGAAAGCAGGATGTGAACCTCAGCAAGGCAACCTAGGGCGACATCACCCACGCCTGAAGGCCACCTCTAGGCAGAATGACAAGGCAGACTTCACAGGGCAGGAAGCACTGAGGTCTTGAAGGAACCAAAAGGCGAGTAAGGGTGTGGGAGGCACCAAAGGGAGAACAGACATGAAACAACCCTTGTGGAAAAATGGCACCTTTGGGAAAAATCGGTAACCTCCAGGGCACAGTAATGAGAATAAAGATGAAGAGCTAGGTGGAGTAGTACATGCCTGTAATCCCAGAACTCAAGAGGCTGAGGCAGGAGGATCGCTGCAACTTCCAGGCCAGCCTGAGCTACCTAGTGAATTCAAGGCCAGTCTGAACTACATACCAAGATCCTGTGTCAAAAGTCCAAAATAAACCAAGAAATAAAAATAAACATAGCCAGCTTACTAGACAGTACAACTGTATTCTTTCACATGGATGCTGTCCCCAATGCTCCTTTCCACCTCTAACTCTTCAGGATACCTCAGCTAGCCAAGGCCTTTGCTGTACTAGTCAGCTGACGCCTATTAGCCTTGGAGCCCATCACCTGATTCCCTGACTTCTACACCATGGACCCCAGTTACCCCGACCCTGGACTCCCACAGCCTGTACCCCAGCTACCCCATCCCCGGACTCCCACAGCCTGCACCCCAGCTACCCCATCCCCGGACTCCCACAGCCTGTATCCCCACTTACTCCA